>JAEMOT010003660.1:233508-256138 GCA_019297695.1 Apostasia ramifera
TTTAATCTAAAATATTTAATTTTTTTATTTAAGTTTTAGAAATTTTATGGGAATAAATTTTATGTAATAGAGAGATAAGACTGGTAGAGAGATAGAGAAAGAGGAGAGAGAGAGACGGCACAAGGAGGAGAGAGAGGGAAGCGGTGAGCTGCAGAAGAGAAAGTAGAGATAATTATTTAATTTAAATTTTTTATTTATAATATAATTTAAATAATCTGTGAAGATAAGAGATGAGACGATTGGGGAAATCGGAGGGAGGGAGAGAGAGAGAGGAGAGATTAGAGAGGAGAAAGAGAAAGCAGAGAGAAGAAAGGAGAGAGGAGAGAGGAGAGGTGATGGCGGGAGAGAGAGAGAAAGCAGAGAAAAAATAGAGAGAGTTAGGCGGAGAGAAAGAGGAGAGAAGAGGAGGAGGTGGGCGGCAAGAATAATTTATATTTAATTATAAATTTGTTTTTATTATTTTATTAAATATTTAATTTATATTATTCAATCATTGAATTTGATTAGTTTTATTTAATAGATTAATATATAAATATTTATATATAAAATTAGAAATTTATTTATTATGATTATGTGTAAACTAATATTTTAATAATTTATATTCCTATTGTAAAATATTTATATACAAAAAATAAAAAGTTAAATATATAATTTATAATTTTTATTTAAATTTTATAATAAATATATTTATATTTAAAAAATATAAAAAATATATATGAATGAATTTAAAATAAATTTAAATTGAAATGATAATACATGCCTTTTAATTTGATAAAAATTTAAAAATTTAACTAAAGCGTACTCATAATTAAATTTTATAAAATTTCTAATTATCGATATCAATAGTAAAATACTATTTAAATTTTATATTATATAATTTTTAAAAAATAATTTATACTTTTTACTTTTATATTTTTAATATAATTTTAAAATCATAAAATTTTCAATTAATTCAACCAATTAATTATAAATTAAAATATTTAATTGTGAATTAAATTTAATTAATTTTTTTAAATTTAAAATTAATTTTTAAAATTAATCGCATTGATTAAATTTTTTATTTATTAAAAATAGTCTATAAAATGAATTTTTTCTTTTTTATTTTACCTATTATAAATTTTTAAGTTAATTCAACCGATTAATTATAAATTAAAATATTAATTCTGAGTTAAATTTAATTAATTAATTTTTTCAAATTAATTCAACCAATTAATTATAAATTAAAATATTAATTCTGAGTTAAATTTAATTAATTAATTTTTTAAAATTTAAATTTAATTTTTAAATTTAATTGCATTAATTAAATTTATCTTTCATTATTATCATTTAATCAATTAATTTTTTGCTGCTTTTTAATATAAATTAATATTTAATTATTATAAAATTATTTTAATAAATATATGCAAATAATTTGTTAAACTTGTTTTATTATATCTATTTTTATAAATATAGTATAATAAAATTATTTAAAATATATATTTGATAAATTTATTTATATAAAAAATAAATAATCTTTTCTTTAAAATTTTTTAAAATTTTCAAAAAAAAATTGTTAAATTATTTTTTATTGATGTAATTATTACATTTAATCTTTAATTTTTAAAAATTTAATAAAAATATTAAATACTTTAAATATATAAAATATAATTTATTAATTATTTATTATTTTTAGTATAATTAATTTTTTATTTTTTTAAAAAAATTATGAAAAAAAATTTATGTAAATTTTACATAGAACAATACTAGTTTAGAGATAAAACACGACATCAAAGACTTTAACATTACAACCCAACTAGAAAGAAACCTAAAGGATGCCTATTTTTTCGCAACAAGCTCCACTGAATTACTTATCAATAGGACTAGATTTATTCTCGTCACAATGAAGAGTTGAGATGAATAATTACCTTCGTGTGGTTCTTATGCTGTATGTTACAGCCGTTAGTGTTATATGACTACTCCAACGACAACTCCTTTGTGCACATAGCAGTCATTCAACTTATCCCTATTTAATTTATAGAGAGCTATATGTCTCCTCATTTTGCGCACCGTCTTCGTGCAACATGAAGCCCCTCGTCTGCTATATTGACGACAATTTCCATGATGGTATTGGGCTTGAGGCTTGAATCTTTGAGTTCATCTGTCATCGAAGAAGATGAGCCTCTTTGGCTCCCAAACCTTTTCAACTAGTCTCTTCATTTTGACTTCTTGATAAATGATCGATCTTGAAGACTCCCTTCTTTAAGGATATTTTTCAGTTCCATCGAATTGATTGGTATCTTCTTTCTCACGAGAAGGTACAACCCGAACATATACCATGTGGAACATCAAACGATTTTCATTATATATAAATTAAAGTAATGAAAATTGATTGACTCTGCATACAAGCCAATCATAAATCAAAGAACTAATAAAATATGCACAGCATAACATTGCAACATGAAAAAACACCAACTAATGAAAATGTAAATTTCAAAAATGGAAGAATAACAATGTGCCCTTGTTTAAAAATCTGGATTAAGAATTGGAAATAATCTAGTGATGTCAATCTAATTCTAGGGAATCTCAAAAATGAAATTACTCATGACTTTCTCTTCAGAAATTTATTACAGTAATCTAAAAAGTTTACAAGGTTAGCATACAGACAAGAGACCTATATCTTCTCACTTAGCACGAAGCTATTCGTTAAATTAAGAAACGAATCATCCAGTGAGTATATTTTTAGATTGACCTGATCGAGATCTAACATCGAATTTTTCAGATCACAATTCTTCAAGTCAAATCCGACTCTGAAGCTTAAACAAGCTGACATGAATACAAACATACTGTTAAAGATTCTTAGAATCAGTGGAAGCATTCATGAAAGTGATCCCAGGTAGTCTATGATAATAGAAATACTGAACAGTACAACCTACAAGAGAATCAAGAATAGCTACTGTGGAAGTAGCATACTCTTCTAATGACCCTTCACAAACACCAGAGAAAAAAAAAACAAGAAGAAAGCCAGAATATACAATAAGACAACATATTCTCATAATTAGTACACAATGCAAACCTCATTTATGCACCATTTTGCAGATAAATTATTGATTAATCAGTAACACTAGAAAAGCTTTGCTGAATGCTGAAGTCCACTTCTCATCATTGTGCAGAATTCTTCATAGTTGATCCGGCCATCCTGCAGCAATTACAGGATTGTGTTTACCATGGGATAAGAAACATAGTTGCAATCTTATTCTGCATAGCGGTGAGATGTTTTATGCCAAAATATGCCGTTCAGAGATTCGTCACAAAGAAGAAGAAATAATGAAACAAGTGCTTACGTTGTCGGTGTCGACCTCTGATATTATTTCCTTTATTGTGGCAGCATCACCCATTCCATGCTCCTTCATGGCAATTTCGAGCTCATCTCTTGTAATGAATCTGCATAAAGGAGCAAGCAAACAATATAAAGTGAGCCAGCAGTTTATGTTCATAAGTCGCAAAGTGCCAGTTTGATTTGCAACCCATAACATGCCAGGATCACATGTAGGCATTATAACATTTATGGTTATTTATTTAGATAGATGCAAGAGGCTGGAAGCACACATTGACACTGTGGTAGGTTAGTCACTGATGTAGAATGAGAAAGGGAGAAGGGAGAAGGGAGAAGGGGAATTAGAAAAACTAGATTTACAAGAGAAATATTTTATAAATTCATTAAAGCAACCGAAAACAAAGATAATAGGACTATTTTGTAGAGTTCATGGCCATACAATAAAGGAAAAATATCAAATTTTGCTTAAATGATAAAATGGAAGCTTTGTTAATATTGAAAAACAGAAGATAAAATATTCGAAATGCTAATATTAGATGCTGCTAAATCCCCCAGTCAATATTCCAAATATAAAATAGGAAACCATTAAACCCTTAATAATCAAGCAATCGAATTTTCCTTGAGCCTCCAATGGCTTCTCATAAGTTACACTATTGTAACCTAGATGTTTAGTTTTCATCTATCTGTAGGGAATTCTTCCTTATGAGGACAAGGAGGAAGTCGAAGAGGGATTGATGAAAAAAGTCTCTTCAAAAAAATTCATCATTGAAGAAGCCTTTATCGAAGTCTTAATTGAAGACTAAAATCCCAAATTTAGGATCTGACAAAGAATACTTAGAAATATCAACGAGCCCAAGGATATGCTGAGGTTTGACAACCTCGAATGAAAAAGAGCAATAAATGGAGTTTTAGCAAACCAAGATTTAGCTTCTACTTAGAAGAAAACCCGAAGTGACTGGGTGTTTTGGCAACTATTGTCAGAAATTAGGGTTTGGCATCTAATAAGAAGTAAATCGTGGGCCAAGAGAAACACTATCCAGAATAGGGTTTTTTGGGGCACAAGCAGCCTTCAAATAGTGGTGTCTAATTTAATGAAAATCTCCTAGAATTTCAAGTTGATGGTTCATCTATTCATTAAGAAAATATTTCCTTGAGTTGAACTAAACATGTACTTCTAAGTCTTCTATATGGTTAGAGAATCTCAAACGGTTATGGAGTGTGACCACATAGACCTACAAAGAGTAGTGGAGCAGGAGCCACATCAGCCCACAACTAAATTGCCAAAAGTGACTATATTCATAGCGACAGGCAACAATATTCTTGGGAAATAATTGCCAAAAACCCATTACCGCTCCCGCTATAAAGTGGGCAATGGCATGGAGTTATTATTGTTACTTATGAGAGATTCTGTCAAACTGAATTCAGAGGGCAATAGTGAAGAGTTTTAGAAGATCTTTGCCAAGAAGGGTGATCCAGTCTTCAAATGTATCATCACTGTCATTGAAGAAGTAAAAGAATAGAGAGAGCTTTGCTTATGTCAAAGGAGTTTTACACAAAGATGCCTATAACTCTCAGGCACTCAATCCAAATTCTATATAGCTAGTAGAGGGTCGTGGGCAATGGGTTATTAGATATCACACGTAAAATCTCTAGATGCCTATCTTATAGTTAGTGCAATATCCTTTAGAAGAGCATTCCCGTAGTTTTGCTCTTGAGCCTATAGTCAAAGTTTTGCCCTAGTAAAAAATAGGGAGATCTTCGACGAGTGTGTTGTGTTTTTCTTCATCAATCAAGGTTATTTGTGGACGAAGTTTTGGTGTTCCTCTCTTATATTGCAACTCTGATATATCAAAGCTTCATTTTTGTACAACCATGAAGATGAAAGACTTTAAGATGATGACTAGGATGGTGAGCCTAAACTAGAAGAACTATGGCATTTGAAAGTGAAAAATATGAGACTTCCCAAGATGCAAGAAATTGCATATGCCGCTGCTAAGCATCACGAAGAAACCAGCAAAAATGAAGATGGAGGACTGACAGGACTTGAATGAGATAGTTGTCGGTCATATGCAGATGTGGTTATACAAATGTGTATTCCACCTGGTGAAGCCCACAATGTTTAAAGAAGTTGGAGGGATTATACGAGAGAGATAGCAGGCAACAAAATCTTCTTGATTATGAAGCTTGTGAATAAGAAGCTTCGGGAAGGAGAATCCATCTCAGACCATCTTAATGAGATATTAAGAATCGTAAATCAACTTACAATGATGAAGATGTGCAGTTTGATGACAAATTGCAAACCCACCTGCTTCTCACTTCATCTTTAGAAAGTTTGGAAAATATCGCGGTTCCCCCAAGCTATGCAGCATTGGATGAAGTTCTCTCCATTAATGTCGTTACCGTAATCTTGCTGAGTGAAGTGACTCAAAGAAAGTCTCTAAAATCTTCTAGCAATGGCCAAGAAGAGAGGGAGAAAGACTTCAGATGTTGCTACACTGCAATCCTACACTTAAGAAAGGATTGAAGAAAGAAGAGAGGGCACTAAGGCCTTGTTTGGTTAAAGTATATTTTAAGAATGTTTGAAATTTATTTTGAGATAAAGAGAAAAAAATTTATTTTAATATTATGATATAAAATAAAGTTATTTTATTATTGTGGATTTTCGTTGGATGTGAAAAAAAGTAGATTTGCTTTATTAAAGCATGGGTATGATGTGAATTAAAGTTATTTTTTTAATATTGAGATTTGTGCATAATGCAAAATAAAATTAATTTTTAATATTTAAATTTGTATATGATGTAAAATAAATATAATATTGATGGAAGTGTTTTTAGATAAGTTTTAGATTTTTTAAAGTTCCAACTAAATGAGGCCTAAAGAAAGAAGCTACCTTCGAAAAAAAAGAAGCAACACAGGAGATGTACTCCAATGTTTGCAAAGTGGTATAGAGTTCGCTTAAGTGAGCCTTATACTTCAACACCTTCATCAATGATTACTCCATGAAGGTTTGAGCGTATCCCCTAAAGTCAAAAAATGAGGTTTTCAACAAGCTCAAAGAGTTTTAGTTGTCAATAATTGGAAGGTCTCTAAAGTGTGTACACACCGACAATAAAAGTGAACACATGGGAGTCTTCGACAAACACTATCGAGCTCAAGGCATTTAATATGAGAGGACAATGCCAAAAAGTGTCTTAGAATGGAATCACAGAGAAGATGAACAAAATATTGGTCAAAAGAATCTATAGTTTGCTATCACACTCTATGTTGCTAAAGATACTTTGGGTGAAGCACTTATGAGTTATGACAACTACTTCATCACAAGTCACCAAGCATGCCTCTAGGTTTGGAGAGGAAAAACATTTCCTTAAAATACTTGTAGGTGGGTGCTGAATCTTCATCTATGTGCCGAAAAATGAAAGGACGTAGTAAGGTGCCAAAATAAAGGAGTGTGTCTTCGTTAGCTATGGATCACAAAATTTAAGTATAAATTGTGAGACTCGAAAGAAAAGAAGATCATCCACAATCGTGATGTGGTCTCCTTCAAAGACCAATTGCTTAAAGACATCAAGGAGGGGGAGCAAAAGGTAGCGCGACCCTTTCCAGTTGTTGTCGAATATAAAGATGACATTTTAGCTCTCGATGGCTGGAAATCCAAAACTCTGGGGTCAATGAAGAACATAGGAGAAGATGATCAAGATGAAGACGATGAAGTCTTTGAGGATACATACTTAACAATGCGCAATAAAGAAGCTCCAAAGAGATCTTCGAAGATACGAAGTCCTACGAGATACCTCATTGATGAATATGTGACTCCAGCTGATGCAAGTAAACCAAAGAACTTCAAAAAAACACATGAAAAGGATGCCAATGAATAGCGAATTGGTGTGCAAGAGGAGAGGATCCTTCTTATAAGAACAACACTTACGAGCTGATCAAGTTGCCTAAAGGCAAAAGAGCATTGAAGAATAAGTAGGTGTACAAGCTAAAGACAAAATTCATGGCCAAGGTACAAGGCAAAGCTCATCGTGAATGGCTTCAACAGAAGCAAGGGATCAAATTTGAAGAAACTTTTCACTGGTAGTGAAGATGTCATGGATCCGCATCATTCTCGGACTTGAAGCAAACCTCAATCTCGAGGTTAGCAGCTGGATGTGAAGATAACTTTTCTCTATAGAGATTTGAAGTGGATCTACATGATGCAACCTCAAAGCTTCAAAGTATCACGTCTTCCAGTTGAAGAAAAGCTTATATGGCTTGAAGTAAGCTCCCCGATAGTGGTACAAGAAGTTCTACTCATTAGAAATACTAGTGAACTGTCTCAGATCATTGCGTCTATGTCAAGAACAATGATTACAGAGAATTCATTTCCCTATTGTTGTACGTTGATTGTATACTAGTCATCAAACATAACATCAAAGAAATCAAGATACTGAAGAGTGGGCTCAATAGAGACTTCAATGCTAAGAACTTGGGTCAAAGCAGATTTTAGGCACGAAAAAACAAAGAGATCGGGAGGCAAGGAAGTTTTCATTTTAGCAAGAGTCTTACATTAAGAATGTTATCCAAAGCTTTAACATGGACAGGGAAGCCCGTTACTACCCCTTTAAGGACTTAATTTCCACTATCCACCAGGCATTGTCCTTCTATGGATGATGAGGAGGCGATATCGAAGATCCCTCGTTGGTAGTTGGAAGCCTGATGTATGTTATAATGTGTACAAAGCCGGATATAGTTCATACTGTTGAAGTCAAAAGTTTCTTTCCAATTCTGAGAAAGAATACTGGGCAGCAATTAAATGGATCCTCAGATATCTTCAAGGCGCCTCGAAGATGGCATTGTGCTTTGAAAGTGAGCAGCCAAAGACTAGCATGATGTAAAAATGGCCAGAAATCTAGACACCAGAAAATCAACTTCAGGATATCTGGTTACGCTTAGAGAGAGATGTCGCATGGCAATCCAAGATGTAAAAATGCATTGCACTTTCGATGACTGAAGTTGAGCTTATTGTCGCAATAAGAGGAAAAGATATGATGTGGATGAAAAGACTACTCAAAAAACTTGGACATAGTTAAGACAAAATATTCCTTCAACACGATAACTGGTACACTAGAGGTGCGTCCTTTCGGGTCCTCTTGTACTAGTGAAAGGTCCTCTGTAACAAATTAAGTGCTATTACCATGAAAAGAACATCAATTTTTACTTATGATCGAAACACATTGAAATCTGATATCACTGGGCAAGCAACGTGCTTGAGAAGATGTAGCTAAAGAAAATTCACACTGACAAGAATAAATTGGTCAGAAATGATGACAAAGCCCATAACCCTAAAGCCAAGCATGAAGTTTCCAGAGCTAGTGTTGCCTAGGAACCCATCCCATATATCGGGAGAGAGTTTGTTGGAGATCACTCCTTATAAGAACACGAAGTTTTTTTTTTGAAATGTGGCCTAGGCCTTTAAATTAAACTAAAAACGAGTACATACAAATATAAATGAGAGGCATACCTCGCCCATATAAAAAAAATGCCAGAAAATATATATTGATAATTGCCAATATTTGATAATAATGATGATGTCAACTAGACAACTAATGCATGGTCTCTTTTTATGCCATGTTAGTGGGTGGGGATCCCCCACCAACACAAGGGTTTATTGTCCCACGAGGAAAGAGGAGATCCTAACGGTTGAATCATAAAATGAAATGGAGACATGTAAGGCGTTTGCCATTCTAGTTTTTATCTTCATCCCAATAAACAAAAAAGAAACACAAGAAGCAACAAGAAGAGAAGTAAATTGCATCTAGGACGCTAAGGTTGCAAATTGATCTTAACTTTTTAAAAACTTAGATTTGGATCCTTGAAATTGTAAAAGCATTGTCATTAGGTCCCAATTAACACACAATTATTAATTTTTTACCATTATACTGTGCGATTGTTCTCAATCATTAATTATTTGATTTTTTAGAATATAATTTTAAAATATTACTATTTATTTTTTTTGTTTTAAATACCTAGAGAGAATAAAACAAGAAATGAGAAAAATTAAATTTTATGTTTTTATTAATTTTTTAAAAATGAGTCATGATAGAAAAGTATAATAGTTCTTTAAAATGTGTAAACAGTCTAAACTAGTTAAAATTGATAAAATTTCATATTTTTTATCAGGTAAAACAAGTAAAAAAAGGCAAGGTTTTGAAAGAAACCAAAATTACAGGGATTTTACAACCTTAAGAATCAAAATTGAGATTTTTCAAAAATTGGGACCAATTTGTAACCCCCTCCCAACCTCAGGGACTTGGATGCAATTTACTCAAAATAAAACATGATCAAAAACCCAAAAGTGGAGTGGGTTTAAGAACTTGAACTCTAAGCTTCCTCTCAAAAGCATAGATTATCCTTCAATAATGGTGTTGCAAGTTGTAGCCTCAAATGGAATTTGTCCCTTCTATTGAGATATGGGCTTGCTTATTTTGGTACAAAGGAAACAACATACTCATTTAGAGGTCCCCCATAAGCAACATTAGATTAGGGCTACACTCCCCATGCAAATATGCCCTTGGGAACATTTTCATATTAGATGTCCTCTATGATCTCAGCAAGAAGCTAGGTCATGCTCCTCCCTTTCTTGTTTCTAGTTTTTTGCTGAGTTGGATCTCCAAGACCTATTTCAAAGTTGCATGCTGTCTCATCAAGGTCATCCAGAAAAAGGATTGAAGCTTTGGTTTCGAGTGTTTTGTTCCTGAGAAAATAAGTTTCCCTCCTTGGTCCAATTGTGTATGTCCTTGACCTCCCTTCTTTGAAGGAGACAAGCTAAAGATATTTCCTTGAGTTGAGCTGAATGTATACTTCTAGAAGGTCAAGAAATACCAAATAGTTATGAGGAAGTGGCTACGTAAACTTGCAAATAATAGTGGAGCAAGGACACCTTAGTTTACAATCAAATTGCCAAAAAGAGTGGCTACATTGATAGTGACATACAAGGGCACTCTTAGGAGATCCTGCAAAAAAAACTGTTACCCTTCTTTAGCTATACAAGAGGCAATGGCATGGAGTTGCTATGTGGTTGATGTTGTTTAGGCAAGACTCTGTTAGAGTGAATTCAAAGGTCCATCCTGAAGAGTTTCAAGAGATCCCCATAGGTTATGTCCAGCAATATTGATTTAAAACAAGAGTGATGCGATCTTCAAGTTTTATCATCATCACAATTGGGGGTTGTAAAAGAAGAAGAATAGCGAGATGTTTATTTGCGTTCAAGTAGTTTAGATGGAGGTCTTTGTAACTCCTCAATGAAACATGAAGAGAGTCTCCCAATCCAAATCCTACAAGGCTAATTTCTAAACTTGTCACAACCATGAGTTATTACATTTCCCACATAAAATTATTGTAACTACCTTATCATATAGCTACAAGGTCCTATAGAAGAGATTTTCCTAATCGAAAATCAAAAGTTTTTCAAAGACGATGTGTTTTTCTTCATCATCGAGGTTTCACATCAACAAAGTTTCTAGGTTCCACTCCCTTCATCCACAGCACTGCCATGCAAGAATAATGGACATCATGCATCTCTAGAGATAAATAATGAGAACTACAGTGCATCTAGTGCTACGTTTATGGATGCAATATGTCGCATTTCCCTAATCGAAAATCAATTGTAATCAAAGCTCGAAACTCGCTTGAATTTTAACTTGAATTGAAATTAACTAGAATCTTTTCTACAAGTTTTGAGTCATACACATCACTTGAAAATAATTTCGAGCATTGATTCATGGGAGCCTTACTTAAAATTACTTTTGAATTGGCCCAAAACTAAATATCATATATTGTGATTCCAGCATAAATGGAAAGGTACATGACATAATGATGGGTGAGTCAATATAAGAATTGGAGGCCACGGGTTTAATATCAGATGGTTAAACCTATCCAAATCAGTTTTTTCTTTAAATAGCTTTATTTTGAGTTGGCTTGAAATCTACTCAATTTTAAGTCAGATAGACTCAAATTCAAATGCACAAGTTGACCCAAACTTGCTCAAGCTCAACTCATTGCCAGCCCTACTCTCATCAAGGACTGGAAAGGTATACAGAAAACTTGCCAGTAATTCACATTGAAAAGCTGCGATACCAGCATTTATGAACATTGCTGTTAGCTTCTCATATAAGACTACTAAAAACTAAAAGTGTTTGCACAGCAGACTCACCCACTATTATCCTTATCAAAATACTGAAAGGCACCATACAAGTTTTCCTCCCGTTCCAACCTGTGCCTGTGCATAGTTGCAGTGATAAATTCAATGTAGTCAATTGTTCCATTACCATCCACATCAGCCTAAAAGAAAAAAAAAAGGACACGTATGTTAACAATAACCGCAAACTGGACAGAAAACTGATCTCAAAATCAAATGAATAAGCTTACGGCATCCATGAGCTGCTTTACTTCAGCTTCTGTGAGTTTTGAGCCAAGCCGTGCCAAACCTGTCTTCAGTTCCTCATATGTAATGGTGCCACTGTTGTCAGTGTCCATATTAGAGAACATTTGCTTGAGCCCCTTAATTTCTTCCTCTGAAAGATTCTCAGCAATAACCTAAATTTTGTTTGGAAGTCAAGAATGTCATAAGGAGAAGACACTAACCAAGAGAACATGTATGATCAAACCTTTAAGGCCAATTTCTTCATCTTGTTCATTGCTCGGAATTGCTTCATCCGAGAAAGAACTGCACTGTCTATAGGTCTATCAGAAGCCTCCCCACCTTCTCTGATCCATCGATGCTCTGAAATTTTAAGTAGCAACAGTTAGTTTGCTTAATCTTGTTAGTTAATGGCCAAAGACAAAGTGTAAGTGTAAGCAACTTTTTAAGCGGCTAAAACTTAAACAAGTGCCCTGATCCCAGTATAATGCCAAATTTTGATTGGTTGTCAAAATAATTTAAGGTGGCTTGACGTTTAATTCTCTTTGGCTATAAATTATTTTGATTAATAATTTATAAGTGTATGAAACAACTACACGTATATACTATGAAAGATAATAATTATGAGTTAGATACATCGTGAATTACATGAATTAGATCTATCTTTATTATAATCAAATTAATAAAGGAATGATATAATTGTCATATTGGTTCTTTGTGAGGAACAGCTGTTAACTGGTCTGGTATCCCTCCAATATGAGAGAGAAATGGAGGGAATTTGACAAGGTGCGGAAGAAAAGTATAGTCTATTCAACAGAGATAGGCAAATCAAAGGTTTGAAATCTAGATGGACTGAAGTATAAGGTTTGGATCTTTGTGTGAGAAGGGTCCTTAATAGATGAACTCGTCAAAAATGAGCACGAGGTTTGGTAAACCTCATGAGAATATATCCTCAAGAAAGTGAAACCTGAAACCTCGATGAAGAATCTTTAGTTTAGGAGGAGCTACATGTTTAGACTATTCGTTGAGAAAAAGATTTTCTCAACCAAATTGGGCAGGTGTTCGCTGGTGTCAAATGTGTCAAAACGATTATGCTAGGTTACCTAGTCAGCTCTTCTATCAAAACCATGAAAGTAGTGACTAAGTGGGAAAACGGCATTGAGGGCATCTTAGAATTAGTCACTCATCTTCTTGCTATAATAGGAACACAAAGGCCTTGTTTGGCATGAAGCCAAAAATGGGCAAAAAAATATCTTAATAATATTTTAAATTTATTATAAATTTTAATAACTTTATTTCACATCCAACACAAATTCCAACCTTAAAAATCAACTTTATTTCACATCCAACACAAATTTCAACTTTAAAATCAACTTTATTTCACATCCTACACACCTCCCAATATTAAAATAAATTTCTTTCCCATCAACTCTATAAAATAAAATATTTTCTCTTTCCTTATCCAAATTCATCCTCCAACCAAACAAGCCCAAAAAGAGAACATTGTGGTGTTGTACCAAGAGAGCTACAACCAAAGGGAGCAAGACTACTATGTGGAATTTATAGAGAAAGCACTCTAGGTAATCCATCGCAAGAAAAGAATTCTAGCGATGATGATAGATAGCTAACCATCTAGAGTTTCGATGATCGAAGTGAGGAAACTCAAACCAGTCTTTATACTCAACTAGTTTATTAGCTTGTAGCAACAATTGAGGGCGCTCTCACATTAAATGCTATAAGATGTAGTTAATGTAGAATCTAAATATGGATCTAAAAGAGAGTGAATAGACCCTAATTAAAATTTAATTTACTATAATTATATCATAATTAAAATAACTCATAAGAATTAACAAGCAGAAATAATAATTAAAGTGCAAATAAGTAAATAACACAAGAATATAATATGGTCCGGCTCAAATCCGAGCTTACATCCACCATAACATAATCTAACTATCCAACTATAATGAAACACTCCTCTAGTCAAAGGTGAAGAAACTCGTATAATCTAATCCTCCTCTATCTCACAATAAAGGCCCTCACACTCATGAGTGAGGGAAAAAAGCATCCCCCTTATCACACAAGGGGCCTTCTTCACAATTAAGTAAAGGAATAAGAAAAACAAACCCAAAGTACAAGATTGTATAATTAAGCACAAATGAAAATGCCTCTCCTTTCTAGGATTGAAACCTTAAAGCACTTGGAGGCGGTTGGATCAACTATGAGAACTTGAGAACCTTAATCAACTTTTAATCTTCAATTAATTGTCTCAATCAGTTTTTAATCACTTCAACTCTCTCATTAAATGAGGGTGAAAGATTTTCAATAACCGTTAAGAACAAATCCCAAAACACCCCAACCATTTATATAGAATATCCCTTGAGCTACTAGAAAAAAATACTGTCAGATTGCCTTTGATTGATCAAACAATTAGCCGTTAAAAACTCAACAGCTACATTTCAAACAGCTTTGATAAGTTAATCAATCAAAACAGTTATTTGGCTCTATCACTTGATTTAAAAAAGGATAGCAGGTTTGATAAATCAAAGGTCTTTGAAATGTCTTTAATCAATCAAGCTATCGACCGATCTATCAAATAGCTTGATCTATCGATCAATCTATCGAAGGCAGCAGACCTACAAATCTAAATATTGGTTAGTTTACTCAACCTAATCCGATTCAAACACATTCCAACCAACCTACAACGATGTCTTAAATGCTCAAAACATGATCCACAAATTTTCTAGCACTCTAAAAACAACCTTACTTAATTTTACTAAGATAAAAATAATAAACAATAAACTTAATCTTCAACTGAGCTCTTCTTGATCTTCAAGACTTATTCATTAATCTTGATCACTTCAACATTTCACTTCAAGCTTGATTTCACTCCTTAAGCTTTTTTTAATTTAATCATTATGTGAAGCACCAAATGAGCAATAAATTATCAAAGCCTACACACATTAAACTCAATAATCCATTAGTCACCAACTAATGTAAATAAAATAATAAACATCAAAACACATGATTGTATCAAAATTATAATGGAGGAACCAACAATAAATAACTATAACTTTCTCTTCAAGTTGTAAAAGATCCTAATTGGTGGGAGTGTTTCTCTAAGGTTTGAAACAGTTAAGTTGTTTTTAAAAACTAAGAGTTCTTTGACAAGTCTGATTTTCAACTTTACAAATCCAAAGTTTTTCAACTCTTCCAAGGTTTTAGCTAGTGCTATTAGAGCTTAGATTGTCTGCATCTTAAAAAAGGATGGACTCAATGGTTTTACCAATAAAGACAGTTATGCCCAATGGCAAAACCAAGACACCTAGAAGCACAGGATTTGGGATGTTCTAGTGTGAAAGAATCTACACAGAGCAATGCTAAATTTAGAGAACTCGACGAAAATGGAAGTTGAAGAGTGGAGAAAGCTAGACAGAAGAGCTATTAGCCTCATTCAAAAGTGAATAGACGATGTTGTGTTTCACCTCGTGGTTGAAAAAATAGCATCCCTAGCACTATTGGGAAAGCTGGAGAGCCTGTATAAGAGGACAGCAGCAACAAGAGTTTCCCGGTCAGGAAGCTCATGAACATGAAGCTAAAGGAAGAAACTCCGTTTTCGAGCACCAGAATGAGATCAGGGAACCATTCATCAGCTAGCCGCCATGAAGATGAAGCAGTTCAATGATGAGTTACAAGCTCAACTACCGCTAAATTTGTTGCTGAAGAGTAGGGAAACTCTCATTATCTCCTAGAACAACTACACACTAAACGGAGTTCTCATGATGAACCTCATAACCTCAAGTCTATTAAACTAAAGAATCTTAAGGTTCTTTGAGTAGTGAAGCCTTGGTCATTGGGAAGCGGGGAAAAACACAAAGAAGTGAAAAATACCAGTAAAAGCATTAGGAAAGAAGTAAATACGGAGGAACATCATTAACAAGGAAGTGCTACTACTTGACAAATCAAGTCACATTAAGAGGGATTGTCAAAAATGGGGAGCAAATCAAAAAAAGGAAGACTGAAAAAGCACTTCTTCGTTTTCAAATCCCTCAACCACAATAAGCAGAAGAGCAGTTCTTGGTGACCCCAGCTGTCAGAAAAACTAAAGAGTGTAGTGACTGCAGAAAACTGACACAAGTAGTGGATTCAGGTGCATCACACCCGTAGCATCAAAGAAACAATTATTTTCGACATATAATCATCGTATTATGGCATTGTGAAGATGAATAATGATGGAATATCAAAGATTATTTGTATAAGGACATAGTGCTTGAGCCCAGTCTAGGGTGTAAGCTCAAGATCAGATATGTGAGGTACGTCCCAAATATTCACCTCAACTTAATTTCCACGGGAAGTTAGACGAAGTAGGTTACATCAACACCTTTGGTAGAGAACAATGAAAACTAGCCAATGGGTCACCTTTCGTGGTGAAAGGAATTGAGTGGTGTTCATTATATAGAATGGATGTGAAAATTTGCAAGCTTTCGATGGGAGTTTCTAAAGATGAAACGACGATAAGGAACACTAGAGAAGTGTGTTAAATGTTCAGCTGGCAAAAAGTCCAGAGCATCCTTCGTGAAATTGTCATACCACTGAAGAAATAAACTTTTTGAGAACCTAGTTTGATCAATCAGCTGATGGATCGATCAAAGACAATGGACCCTTAAACTTGACCGATCAGAATGTGGTTGTTGGATGAGATCTCTGCAGGTGTCAATCAATCAAAGCAGTTTGACAGATCAGCTAATCAATCAAACATAACCAAAATCTAGCAGTTAGACTCTAACGACTAGCGGCCCGATCGATCACTTAATCGATCAGAGGCCACCAACCCAGAGTTTTGCTAGCGATTGGAGACTCCCTTATTTAAGGGGATTGGATGATTTCTTGAGCCTCCTCTTAGCATTTTTTACATTTAAGAACTCTCAACTCACCCACCTCTCAAAAATTCAAAAAGCGATCGAGTGCATTTAAGAGATGATCAAGCCAAAATTCAAGACTTTGGTCCTCAAGCTCTTTCTTCATTCCTCTCATATTCAAGCTCAACTTTTGAAGAGAAAAGTAAGTTAATTTCTTTTCTTGCTTTTTAATTATTTCTCATTAAATTTTCCTCCTCCTTGTGCCTACTTATAACTCTCGTAAAAAGGAGAAGAATCTTCGTAATAGTTTGATAGGCTAGGATTTAGTGTACACTTGTTAGTGTACAAAGTCCTAGGAACTAACTTTAGATATTTCATGTACGGTCTTCTCCAGCTAAGAGCAAAAGAGTGTTAATTAGTCATAGTTCGATTGTGTGATTGGTTGTTGTGGACCAGGCTCAGAGTGAGCCAAACCATATTAAATTTCTTGTGTTGTTCCTGTTACATTTTTATTTGCTTTCGCTTATTATTGTTATTATATTATTATTCTTCTTTCACTAACGCTTATATTTAGCAAATTTAAATTCATTAAAATTTATATTAGGGGTCTATTTACCCCCTCTAGACCTATATCGATCCTGCAAGAACTATCTCGGACCACTACGTGTACGTAAAAAAGTTCGTAGGTGGATTTTTCATCACATTTCTGCTTCACTTAGATAATATGTTAATTGTTGGCTGAGGTGTAGGAAAGTTGAAGGTAAAACTCAACAAAATTTTCAACATGAAAGATTTGAGTCATTCCGAATAAATTCTCAGCATGAAGGTCATGCTACACCACGTTTGAAGCATACAGCGATTAATCGAAAGGGAATTTTCACTAGCACTCCCACTATAATTTCTTCAGGCATTTGTTATTTTGATGATATACAGTTGCAGTCCTTTGTCCCCACACTATCTATCAGGCCGAGACTTTGACTTAGAGGTCACAAGAAGAACATTATGACTATTGCAAGAAAGCTAAGTTGAGAAGGTACCAAAGAGATTCAACATGGGCAAAGTGAAGTCAGTGATAACCCTTCTTGATGCATATTTTCAAATGTCCACAAAGCACCGCCTAACTCTGAAAGTTGAAAAACAAGGGATGTCGAAGATTTCGTACTTGTTCACACTTGGAAACCCGAAACATGCAATGGTCTACACAAGGCCGGGCAATACAAATGTCGTCGGAATGTTCAGCAAATTCCTCTCCAATCTAGGTAAAGAACACTGGCCAGATCTATCATTATCCTAGAGGCACTAGTCAAATGATGATGTGCTTTGGGAAGGAAGAGCTGGAGTCAGTAGACTACATTGATGCTAATCTCGTTGGAGATTTAGATTCCTATTCCTGAAAATTTGTCTTGGGGTATTTCATCGAGCTTGATACTGGAGTGGTTGCCTAGCATTCCAAGGTGCATAACCACGTAGCCTTATCAATAGCAAAAGCAAAGTACATTGTTGCAACAAAAGGCTGGAAAGAGCTATTGCGGATGAGAAAGCTACTAAAACAGCTTAGTCACAAACAATATGATTATTCATGTTTTGTAATAATCAAAGCACTATCAATTTAGCTATGAATCCCAAGTTTCGCTCCAAGTCAAAGCACGTAGAGATGTGCAGCCATTGGTTCGAGGTGCTAAAGATGAAGACTCTGTTAGTGGAAAAGGTGCACATGGATGAGAATTCTTTGGACATGCCCACCAAGACAACAACCAAGTCAAAATTTAAGATTTGCAAGGAAGTAGCGAGACTTAGACCTCTCTCATAAATTGGTTGAGGGAGATTGTTGTGGTATCCCTTCACATGAGAAGAGAGATAGATGAAGTTTAACGAGTCAAAGAAAAGTGATAGTCGAAAGAATGTCGAAAAACAATGTTTTCAATAAAGCAAGCAAAGTCGAGGATTGAAAACATGATGAAGGATGGAACCTTGAGGTTTGAATCTTCATGTGAGAAAGAAACCCGATGAGGTCAAATCCTTAATAGGCAATGAGCATGAGATTTGGCAAACCTAAGGAATGTATACTCGAGAAGATGAAATCTCAAGGAGGAATCATTGGTTCAGAATAAGCTACTTATTTGACCCTTTGTTGAGCAAGGATTTCCTTAACCGAATTGGACGAGTAATTGCTAGTACCAAAGATACGTTAGCTCTTTTGTCAAATCCCTAGAAGTAATGGACAACTCAGAAAGCAATGTTGAGAACACTTAGAATTTTGGCTAGGGTTTAGTTATTCATTTTCCTTATAAAGGGTCACAGAATGAGAACATTGTGGTGGTATTATCCCTGCTACCAAGAGAGCGAGTGCTAAATGGAAAGAGGATATTGTGAGTTCACACAGAGAGTACTCCACATAATCCATCATCGAATAGGAGTTCTAACAGTGAAGGAAAGCAAAGAAGTTTGGTGGTGCAAACTGCCACCCATCCAGAAAGAGCTTATTCTTCCGTAGTCTTTGTATCAACAAAGAAAAATAATAGAGAAGCCAATTTTTTTATAGCTATATAGAGCTCTCAAAGATCCAGATGGGGAAACTCAAATCACCTTTTAAACTTAGTTGTTTAGCTTTAGGCAATGATGAGAGATTGTTCTCACGTTAAATTTTATAATGTGTAGTTCATTATAACTTTTTTCAAGTTGTACAAGAGCCTAGTCGATAAGAGTGCTTCTTCAAGGTTTGGAGTTCTCGAAAAATTAAAAGAATTTTTTGACAAGAGTGATTTTCGACTTATCCCATCCAATGTTTTACGACTCTCCCAATGTTTCAACATTAACTCCATGCTTCAAATGAGTTTATTTTGCATTTTAATGCTTTACTTGGATCAACACCAATTGCTCATGATTGGGGTCAAAAAAAATTTCCTCATTTAAAAAAAATAAAATAATAGCGCTATCACATCCTACAATAACTCCAATATAAAAATTCATTTTAATTCATATCCTACACAATTTACAATATAACTATTAACAGCATTTCATATCTTACATGACTTGTAAATAACAAATTAACTATATTTCTCATCATACATGTATCTCAAGACAAACAAAAATTTGCATTCCAAATACTAAAATTTCCACCAATGAAACAAATCCTAAGGATCATCTATATCAAACTTTGAAACACACCCAACCGCACACCCCACCCTAATCCCACAGTCACGAAGACGAGGCTGCTTTAAGTTGCCTCTTCCATGGTCAACCATTTACCTCGTTTAAGGCAGAGGGGTCTGGGGCTGGCTTAGTTTCAAGTTGCATGCGTAAATAAACTAAAGGTGCATATGCACACGGCTTAACCTTATGCTACTTAAAATTGCCCATAAGCGGCTTAACTATGATTACAGAACTGAAGTTAGAGAAGATCCTCTCTTTTAGGTTTAATAACTATTTTAAGAATCAATGATTGGAGACTTTTAACACTAGTAAATACACCCTTTTCTACAATTGTGTAGAGTGAACAAGCAGTAGAAAAGATGCACAGACCAAGAACTTGAGCAGATGTAATTCTCTTTCGAGGATCCTGGGTTAACATCTTCCTGACCAGATCCTTGGCACTACTTGAAATAGAAGGCCATGGTTCACTTTCAAAGTCAATTTCACCTTCCAAGATGGCATCAAATATTCCTTTCTCAGTTTCTGTAAATAGCAAAATTACTATTAGTTACAAGAAGAAATGATATACATATATAAAGCGCATTACAAGAATAATGTCGTAAGAACCAAGACTACCTGCCCAAAAAGGAGGTACACCACTTAAAAGAATGTATAAAATAACACCTGCACTCCAGATATCTACTTCTTTCCCATAGCTACGTCTTAGAACTTCAGGAGCAACATAATAAGCACTTCCGACAATATCTCTATAAACCTTTCCTGAAAGCATATCGTGATGAACAATGAGAAACTGAGCTAAGAAAGTACAACTTTCCAGTTTTTTTTAAGAACACTATCAAAAGCATAATGAAAACATAGTATAGTGTGTTTGCTTAGCCAAGTAATATTTTATCTATGTTACTTAAAGCTAAACTGTGACTGTGATATTTTATATTGAAAATTATGTATAATGTTGTATGCTAGCCTACAAAGTAAAAATATATAAATAAAATAAGTATCACAGAGATAAAGATGCTAGGATAAATGAGTAGGGCACACACCAAAAAACGGGTAAGAAATGAATACATCTATGAAATGTTGGAGCAGCCTCAGTTGAAGATAAAATCACAGAAAGTCATCTTACATGATTTAGACATATAAATTGTAGTACAATAGAAGCTTTAGTAAAGAAAATTAGGTTATTTAATTATGCCTTTATTAAAAGAGTAAGAGAGAGATTAAAAAAGACATGACAAAAAACTATAGGGAATGACATTACATAATTGGAACTAAATGAGGCATTATAACGAGACTAAGACTTTGTTGTTATTGTTTGTTGCAATGAAATTTAGTTAATTATTAACTTCGGATGTGCGCAATATGTGAAATATTATAAGTTATCTTAGTATGTGTATAATATATGAAACATTTTTTTTTTTTGAGAATTGCATTGGATGTGACGTATTAGGTTAAAGTTAACTTGACTACCATAACTTACTAATCAAACGCCCTAAAGTGATCAAATCTAACAAATCACAGATGTTGGGAAGTGGGAACCAGCATGAAGGTCTCAATAAGCAATTAAATACTTGTGTTGATTTTTAAGGAATAGAATGACTAGTCACCTTCCTCAATAAATACTGAAAGCCCAAAATCAGTAGCCTTAAGCATTGCACCCTCATTCCTGGAAGCAAGCAAGAAGTTCTCCGGCTTGAGATCTCGGTGCATCACTCCCATAAAATGGCAACTATTCACCACATTGACAATTGCCCTGCAAATGCTTGCAGCCGCCCTCTCCGAGTAATGCCCCTTTGCAATTATTCGATCGAAAAGCTCTCCACCAGCACAAAGCTCCATCACAAGATGAACAGAATTCTTATCCTCAGAAGCACCCTTGAATTCCACAATGTTTGATTGCCCACTCAAGTGCTGCATGATCTGGATCTCCCTCTTGATATCTTCCCTATCATTCTTATGAACAAGCTTCCTCTTTGAGATCGATTTGCAGGCGTAAGACCGCCCAGTAGCCGTCTCTGTGCAGAGGTAGGTGACCCCAAATTGACCTCGGCCGAGCTCCTTGCCAAAAGTATAGTAGGTGCGAACATCATCGAACGCTTTGCCGAGGATTGTGTCGTATGGTGGAGCAGGTTTGGGAGGGGATGGGGCCGGAGGGTTTGGCTTCAGTGGGGATGACGCAGCATAGCGAGTCTCCTGCGGCGGCGGCGCCGCTTGGTAGGAGTTCAACGGCGGCGGCGGCGAGGGTTTCGCGGGCTGAGGCGTCGGCTGGGTCTTCTGGTAGGAATACCCATTCCCTTCCGGCCTCGTTGCTTTCCCTTTGCTGCAGCAAGCCCCCATCCTTCTCTTCCGCTGCTTGACTGAAATCGCTCTAATGAAACAAAAAAGATACGTCAAAACCAGATCCGAATTTCTCACGCGGTGTTCACCGGCCAAATCAACCAAGAGCAAAACTCAGGATCGCCGGCTAGATCGAAATAGAATCAAAAGAACATAGCATGAAGCATGACGTATAAACTCTACCTTGGCCAATATTAGATTCCAATGCCTTCAAGCATCAGGAAGAAGGACGACAGAACGTCTCTGAAAGAACTGTAGAGGACAGGGAGTAAATGAAATCCGAGAAGAGAAGTCAGACTGAAAAAATCAACACGAAATGAAGAAGTGGAGGACGTAATCGCCGTAATCGCCGGCTAGATCGAGGCTCCAGCTCTGATTGACGAAGGTTTTGGTTCCCACGCGGCTTCATGATTTATCCCAATTATTTTAGGGGTTTTTAATTACAGAACATAAAATTTACATAAAATTACGTATTTCACCATCAATTCATAAATATTACCACTATAACATCATATTCATTTAAATTTTATGCATTTTACATATTTCACATATTTCATATACTTTATAATATTA
>JAEMOT010003660.1:256232-274116 GCA_019297695.1 Apostasia ramifera
AGTGAAATGCATAATTTCGTGTAAATTTCATGTCTTGTATGTAAAAACCTTATTATTTTATTGGGGTTTCATCATCACTGATTCATTTCTCTCTCCACAAATTCCAGTGAGCAAAATATTCAGAAACTCATAAACTCCTTCGATGATCATTCGATATTTAAGTTGTTTAACATCAACTTAACCTGAATCTGGTTCAAATCAGTTATCTTGATTTAAAAATTATTTCAAGTGAAATTTGAGATTTGAGATATTCGCGTAAAATTGAATTTGACTCGATACAAAAATGCTATACCTATAATAAAACTACAAATTTTATATAAATTTAATGTAAATATCATGTAAGTATTTCTACTTTGAGCCTTATGTGTAATTGAGTCATCCACATTTTAGACTTAACCAATTTTCTAAATTGAAGATATATACAAATAGATATTTTCAAAGTAATTGTAACAACTATTAACATAGAAGACAACTTTATCCCCGATATAAATTTTCAATTATACCAAAAAAAAAGAGAATTATTAGTGAAACTTTAAAGTAAAATCAATTTTCTATATAAAGGCTTAATTGTTATTCTCGTGAAAGAATTTATTTACATATTTTTAATACAGAGAATTTGTTTAGTTAAATTGAAAGTGTAGGTTTATTTTAAAGTACGTATATGAAAATTTATTAGGTTGGTACATAAATTTTATGTTTTTTTACTACTTGATTTTATGTAAGATGGCATTGCTAAATATAGGGGTGAACAGAAATTTTGTATTTCTTCGTAATTAGTATAATGCTTCTGTTCAAATTTTGTGTAAGTCGTGCATTGTATCCTCTTTTTAGTTCAAATGATATATTTTATTTATATACTAATGTAAATGTGAATAAAATCTTCTGAAGTATCCCTAATAGCCCACCTAGCCCTGTTTGGCGCGAGAACTAAAATCAGGACCAAAATAATATTAATTTGAATAATAATAATAATAATAATAATAATAAATAAATAAATTTTTTTAATAATTCTACATAAATTTTAATATAAAAAAAATATTATTTTACTTCACATATCAATAATTTTCAATAAAAAAATTAACTTTATTTTACATCCTAAATTAAAATACTCAATTCAAATATTTTGATTTAGGATGTAAAATAAAGTATATATAAGTCAGAGATTTTTTTTTTTCTAAGGATGGTCATCATTTTAATATCTTAGGAGCACAAATTTCATGATTTAAGAAAATAAAATTGAAACCATTATATATACAAATTTCAATTTAAAATAATAACTAATTTAAAAAATTCTAATTTAAGTATTATATTCACATATATATTAATAAAATAATTTTACTTTACATAATTCATAATTTTTAATAAAAAAATTTTTTTATTCTAATTTAATTTTAATATTATTAAAATAATAATTTATAATTACTTATACTTTGAATTTAACTGAGACTTTTAAATAATACTTATGTTATTGCCACAGAATTTCAATTAGATTTAAATTTATGATTATTTTGGCGAATTTTTATTATTAAAATAATTCATGTTTATTCTAAAAATTAAATTTGTGGTGAACCTATAACTATAAGTAAAAAGGAAATGAAAATACTAAAATCAAATAAATTATTATTTTTCATTAGATGGTATGTTTCATGCATAGGTTTTGGCTCAAAAAGGATACCAGTAACTTATAAATGTAATATTTTTTTAATAAATATAAATAAGTAATATTATTATTTATTTGCCAAAGGGTAAGTTATATATAATTGGAAGGAATATTAATGCTTCTCAAAGAAACAGGGATGTTGATTCACTTTTAATTGATCCATTTGATCACCAAACTAAAATTAGTTTAATTTTAAATTTAAAAAAAATAAAACAACTAAATTAGATTATAAATCAAGTAAAATCAATCAAATAAATATTAATTTTGTTAGATTTTGTCCGGTTAAAATCATTTTTTTTATTTAAGTTCATATTTAAAAAAAATTTTAAACTTTCTCAAAATGATGTTAAATATTATTATATAAATATCTAGATAATAGTCATAATATAAAAATAATTTAGCACAAAAAATAATTTAGTTATATGAAAAATTCATCCTGACTCTTAATTTGTCTATAAAAAATATCCAAGCACATGAAATAACTCAATCGCATTACTATAATAAACTTAATAAAAAAGATAACAAAAGTTCAGAAATAATTGCATATCTAACTTCACAATATAATCAAAATTATATGACATAACTATATTTATATGTAGAATTATTTAATAATCGGTTAATTCGGTTGGTTTGATTTCCCAAATATAAAAAACTGAATTCAAACCAATTAATCGAAATATTTAAAATATCAAATCATCACTAAACTATTAGATTATAAATAAAACTATATTTTTAAATTTAATTTAAATCATTGTTTACACACCCTTAATATTCAATGCGATTATTTACAACATGCTCCACAAGAGAATTGGTTTGATGTTGCATGCCAAAAGGCCTTGGGCCTCCAATCCTTATTGGACTTCGGCCCAATGGGCCCTCAAATTTAATAGTTATAAAGATAATAAACTAATCCCACCCGAAAATTGCTCTAAAACTTATTTAATTTTAAATCGGTTTAAAATTAGTTCAAAATTTTTAAATCAAATCACGAGCTAGTAACTTTAGCTCGAAATTCTTTTTGAGCTGATTTTGAATTAAGCATAACTCGCTCAAAACAGGATTTGATTTAGCTCGAAATTTTATTAATGTCGATAAAAAATAATTGAAACTCGAAGAATCAAACCAAATTTGAAAAAACTAAACCGAAAAATTCAGTTAACCAAACCAACATTTTTGGATTCTGTTTTTATTTTTTATTTCATTTTCAGTTTTTGAACTTGAAAAACCGACGATTAATCGAACCAAACTCCTTAATATAATTTATTTAGTTTAATGAGATAAATATAACTAAGACATATATATATATTATTAACAATTAGAGCTTAAATATGACTTGTTATAAATTAAAAATATAATTTAAATTTTAATTGAAATTTTCATTATTAAAATTAACCTTTTTATATTATTATGATAGTTAAATTTTAATTAAATTTTATAATGTTTATTAAAAATGATTTAGATTTCAAATTTTTTATAAAATTTGATATAAATTTTAAATATAATTTTAAATAAATCTTAATTAGAAATTTTAAAAAAAATCAAATAGCAGCATATTAATGGCTGGTAGAACTTTTCAACAGCTTATTTTAAAAAATTTAAATACCCCAATTGACACCTTTGTAAACTAGCCTTCTTAAAATTTGTATAAAATTTGATAAAATTATTAACTTAATATTAAAATTTATATATAATTTAATTCATAAAAATTGAATATACATATTAGTTTTTTTGTGTAAATATACGAAATAAAGGAGCCAAATAAAGCCTAAAATAGTTATTAAATTATTCTTTATACTAAAATATATTATTATAAATTCATTTTTATATGTTTATATAACTTAATTCAATAAAATAAATCATAATTATTTATTTTTACACTTAAAATAATATAATCATATAATAAAAATATTTAACACTTATAAAAATTTAGTCGATTTTAATTTAAATAAAATATGCTGGTGTGTTAATCAAATTTGGAACTAATTCCCGGCCTTGGACCCAATTAGGGCTGTTATCGATCTGATTTCGAGCCGAGCCAATACTTGCTCGAAACCGAATCGATTATATTTTGATCGACTTGAAATTGACTAAAATTCGATTGGATTCGACTTCGAGCCGATTGTGATTCATTTTCGAACCGGCTCGAAAATGAATCGAATCTCAATTTTTTTCGAGCCGAGTAAGTTTGACTCGATCCGGCTCGAAATCGGCTCCGTTTATAATATATATATATATATATATATATATATATATATATATATCATATTTAATATATATTATATACATATATTATAATTTAAAATATATTTTAATTTGAGCAGATTTCGAGCTGGATCGAGCAGAGCTCACTCCGGCTCAAAATTTGCTCGAAATCATTACCGAGCCGAACTTTTAGCTTGTTAATCGGCTCATTTCGATTCAATTTTCGATCAATTTTCCATATTAACGCATTTAGACCCAAATGGATAACTTACACACCATTTTTAATGTTAAAATTGTAAAACCAAGTAATATTTCACAATTTCTATTAATTGGGATCCCATTAAAAAGTGTACAATTACAAAAAGGATCATCTAAAATTCGTGTAATACAATTAGGTCTCACTTACAGTTAATATAAATGAATTTACATGATAATGGAACTCATTTATAACAATTCAAATGTTATTTGCAGTGACACCCTGTGGTTTATCTTTCTAAATATTATTTATATGCATATTAGATGGACGCTTTGAGAAAATAATGAAGGGATAATTAATTATGAGGCCAAAAAATAATACGTAATATACATTTAGACCCACGAACTAAAAATTTAAAATTTGTTAAAAAAATAGGGGGAGTATTAAAACCCTCATGAGTCACATGTTATGAATTACACATTAATTTCATGATTTTGAGGATAATCCATAATTTTACATGTATTTTACGACTAAATAGTAAATGTTCAATTTATGAATTTTAATATATAATTATTTATATTTTTTTAATTTCTATGCATCTTCCATTAGATTCTGAGAGTGTTAGTCCAATATTATCTCAAAATTACATCATATTTAAATATTATTTTTTATAAAATTGTTCTACATATGATTAAATTAAATAATTTTTTTACATAATAAGATATAAAATTAAATTAATAATTGTTCAAAAAAGTCAGTAGAGAGAGGCGTTAACTGATATATATATAACGGAACAGTTTACCGATAATCCATTGTCGTCTAGTCCGGTTAGGATACCTGGCTTTCACCCAGGCGACCCGGGGTCAAATCCCGGCAATGGAAATCATTTTGCCTCAGTAAAAAAAATTCTTTTTGGATTAATTTAATTTCTGTTAAATGCACACATATGTGATATGTTTTTTAGATATTTGGTTAAATGAAGCATTTTTAAAGGGATAATAATATAATATAGCTAAGATTAATATTAAATTTGAAAGATAATTTTTTAAAAAAAACATTATTGACAATATGATATAAAATTAATTGAAATAATATAAATTATTATTCTGACATATATATTTGTTAAATAAGAAATAAATTTTTTATTTATATATGATATAAAACAATTAAATTTTAATATGAAATAAATTTTTTATTTATATATGATATAAAACATAATTAAATTTTAATATTAAAATTTATACACGATATCATATAACAAGTATGCCAATTAAAATATTTCTTCATCATGATCTAATGTATATATGGAAGATTTTTTATGAGGAGAAAGGATCAACCAATGAGTCTGAACTGCCCTATTGTTTGATGATTTTTAAAATTTATGTATTTTTAATTAACTAATTAATAATAAAACCATAATTAAGAAAAAAATTAACAAAAGGAGCATATTTCTGACGGCATTAATTAACGTTGTTAGATTAAGAAGTCGCCCGGTGGACCGGCAACTTCTGTTAAGCAGAAGTCGGCCAGCGCGCGGGCGACTTTTGCTTTCAAAAAAATAAAAAAAAATAATTTAATTAATTAAAATAATCATTTAATTTAATTTAAATATTATTAATTTAAAATTTCCATGATATATATATATATATCAAAATTTGAGATATTTAAGGGATGTGATTATGTGTCAAAAAATAATTTGTTATTATTCCTTAAATTTTGAATTTATCAGATTTAATTATCCTTTAATTTTAGTCTTGAGAGAAATTTATCTCCAGATATATTTTTCTAAAAATCTGCAAAAAAAGAAGAAGCGATAGCGAGTCTGGTGAGACTTTATATTTAAAATATTTGTTATCAGCTTTAAAGTAAAAAATTAAATTAAATAGACATTTGAGGTGGTACTTTATATTTTTTTAATTATTTAATAAATAAGTATTTTATTAAAAATTGAATTTTAAATTAATAATATTCAAGTAAATTAAATTAAATGAAATTTTAAACGTGGTTTCACACCGATCGCTTCTTTTTTCACAGATTTTTAGAAAATATGTCTAGAGATAAATTTGATATTTCTCTCAAGGCTAAAATTAAGGAATAATTAAATCTGATAAATTCAAAATTTAAAGAATAATAATAAATAATACTTTGACTTATAATCACATCCCTTAGATATCTCAAACTTTGATATATATATATATATATATTCTTGTGAAAATTTTAAATTAATAATTTTCAAATTAAATTAAATGATCTTTTTATAAATTTAAATTTTTTTTAAAATTTTTTAAAGCACCCGGGCGACTTCTGTTAAGCGGAAGTAGCCTGGGCGCCGGGCGACTGCAGTCACTCATCCGCCAGGTAATTTATTAATCTAACGGCGTTATTTAACGCTGACAGAAATATGTTCTATTTGTTAATTTTTTTTTAATTATATTTTTATTATTAATTAGTTAATTAAAAATACTTAAATTTAAAAAAATCATCCCTATTGTTTGCAGTTTAACATGGTGGCACTGATCCATCATTAACCATAAACCATGTGATTAATTTACCAACGAAGAACATGCTTGGAGCTCTACCCGCACTCGCTCTAAATCGGTTGAGATTTATAAAGAAAAATCACGCGGCTAAGACGATTTTATTTTTTTTACTACCGACATGTGTAATGACCTTATCTTTTATCTTGGTCATTACACAAATGTTTTTTATTGATCCGCAAATAATTTCACTACATCTTAATGCAAGTCTATCCTAGATATATAATTATTATATTATGTAACATCTTAAATATAAATAATTTAAAATAATCTTCTAATTATCTCTCACTTATCTCTTATTAGCAAAAATATTATCGAAAATAGTATCAGTCCACTAATAAGACTCAGTAGAAGATATTAATAAACTATACATCATATAAAATATTTAATATTTTTTTTTATAATTACAAATTTATTATTTTAAAATTTAAGTTGATTATTACATGCATACATAACAATATATTTAAACTTATATCAACTGAACGAACAACATGATAACAACAACTATAATTCATTTAACTATTATTTGAATTGAATCGTCTATTAATAAATTCATTTAACATAATTTTTAAACTTTAAATTATTAGAAAATAATTAAATCATCAATTCTCAATACATACTCAATTATTTTTAATAAAATTATTAACTTTATTTCACATTTTAGATCAAAACATTCAATTTAAGTATTTTTATTACAGAATAGATGGCTTGAGAAGAACCAAGGTGTGACGCCCATGGCCGAAGAGAGCAGGGAGTGATCGTCGAGTGATGTCCTAAGTGAAAGAAAACACTGAAGTAAAGTGTGGCTCTTGGCGGACTTCTAAGCCGAATAATGAGTGGTGAGAGGAGCATAGGAATGAATTATCTCACAGCGAAAAAGGGAGGAAGGTCCTGAGCTATAAAAGTAGATAATGTGATTTCAAATAATAGAAGTTAATGTGATCTAAAAGTAGATAACGTAATCCTGATCATTTTGATTATGGGATGTTATACAAGGAAAAATAGTTTTAAGTATAATCAGACTTTTGCTTATAAATCTGAGTAGTAGGCAAAAACTTTGCAGTGTCTTCTGAGCAATTTAAATCTATTATATTAAAAAATATGTATATGAGCATAATATTACATAGTAGAAAGAGACGAAGAGTTTAATGAAGAAGAATGCTACAAATTAAACATTGATAAGCTATTTGAAAAGAGCAAATAGTTATATAGTGTTTGAAATTATAATACGAACTAAAGAATTGAATTTCTCAAAGTCACAGTGAGTATTCTATTAATTATTAACATAAAACTTAGATGATGCTAATGACTGATTAATTACAGTTAGAGGTAGGTAGGAGATCAACAAAGAAGATATAGTACTAATTCCACATGAGTAATGTCAAGATTACTTAATAATTTTAAATTTTTTCATTAAAGTTGATGCATTCCTTCACATGTATGATATAAATTAATAATAAAGTTTTTAGTCAATACTAACATATGAAAATATGACGCAAGATTATGATTATAATGTATTAAAATTATGACTGTATATTTTTTTTAAGGGATAATTACCTACATGCCACACAATTTAGTTTTATTTATGCCTTACCCATCCATTCTTAATTAATTACGCTATGCACATTCAAAATATTATAAAATCTTACATACACACACTTAAATTAAAATTTAATCAAATTCTATTTGAAAAAAAAATATTCTGTTAGTAAATCATTAAAATTATATTTTTACTCTAAATAGTATATATTTTTCTCTTCCTCAATACCACACTAAAGCGTTGATTTGTCCTAAAATCAATTCACGTCGCGGATATCTCTTTCCTTTGCCTCCACCTAAACATTAACGTTTTAGAATTTTCACTCAAAATATATTTAAATATCTTTAAAATAATATAATGAAAGACTCAGATTTTTAATAATCTAACTATAGTTAGGTTATTGAAAAATTATAATTACTCATTATAATAAAAATAAGTTAAAATGCGTGTATGTAAGATTTTATAATATTTTGAATGTGCATAGCGTAATTAACTAAGAATGGATGGGTAAAGCATAAATAAAATTAAATGGTGTGACACGTAGGTAATTATCTTTTTTTTTAATTGGCATGTGAAAATTCATATACAAATATTGGAAAAGAGTTTATGCCAACTTGAAGGAGACATTGATTCATATTTAAGGCAAAGCATTGCATATAAATAGATTTGATATGAATAATTGAGAAATCCTTGTCATATCCAAAATGTTTAAAATCTAATTAGCTAAATTGCATGTAAAATTCATATGAAATCTTTTAAATATCACTCAAATATTTCATATATTATTTGTCAAAAAGTTATATGTATTAAAAAAAAATTAAATATTTAGTTAGACAAATAATTTATACTAAATAGATACGAAAAAAATAATAATAAAAGAATGATATAACAAAAACATATTTACATAATACAAAGACAATCTCAGCCTCCCACGTTCATGGAGAGTATTAGAAATAGATTTCATAATATTAAAGATAGATAGGCAAAAAATAATTTGCATCAAATACATATTATTATCAATTTTAAATAAAATACAAAAAAATATATTTTATTAGAGGATTCAACTAATTTCTAAGAAGATTTTCTCTAGTTAGAAGACAAAAATTTGAGAAAAAAATATACTGTGTTTGTTATTTTTTTTTAGCTTAGATTAATTATTTAAAAAATTAAACAATAAATGATTTACCATAAAATTTTATCAAAATTATAAATTTCACAAAAAAATTCAAATATTATGTATATCACATAAATATTTAAAAAAATCAGATTTACCTACAGAATATAAAATTCTACTAAAATTATATATTTTACTTAAATTCTTTAAAAATTGCATATTTTACACTTAATTTTAAAATTACATTTCTTTCTACTTCTGCTAAAGTGATTTTTAATTATGTTATACAAAATAAATTTAAAAGTTGTCTAGTGAGATGTAAGATTTAAAATATTTATTATGATAAGATTGAAAAGATATATAAATTTGGAAAAAATTAGGTGAAATACATGATATACAAAATTTTGAGGTATTTAAATAAATTGTATAATTTTGATATAATGTTATATACTGTAGGTAAATTATTCACATTTAAAAGAGCACATCTCATTAGATTATTTTTGTGCATTAAGTATGATAAAATAAATTTTTAATTATATTTTTTAATTTTTGTAGAATTTAAATAAAAAAATATATAAATCGTGCCATTCCTTTCATGAAAAAGCGATGATAGAAATCCTTCGCTTCACCCTCCACAGATCATCAGTTCGCTGTCCAACCAGGCAGCTAACACGTGCAAACTCTGGCGTCATGCGCACCAGCCACGCTCTGTCACGTGCCGCACCTCCAATTATTGGCGGCGCTCGATTAACCGTTTTGGAACCAACGTGGCTGCACCCTTTTTCTCACCCAATGACCGACACGGTGACACGTGGTTTACCGCTTGCGTGTGTGGCGAAAGGAACGTTTTTATCGTTTTTATCTCTGTGTTCTTTGTGAGCCGTAGGATCGTTCGGCCCCAGATTATTGGAAATGGGGCAGGCACCATAATGGCGGCTGTTGTATTCTATATATAAATGATATTATTATTATTATTATTATTATTATTATTATTATTATTATTATTATCAGTTTTTAATAATTCATAATATATGAGATCAGTAGGTAATAGACATTCGTCTTCCAAATTAACTCATGATCATTATTTATTATTTTTCTTGCATCATAATTAAAAACATTACATTCAATTGATAACATTTTACAAGTCATCTATGATAATTAGATTTTTTTTATATAAAACAAATTTTATTGATATTTTTTATTTTACTTATAAGTTTGTACACCTAGATTAAGTGTCGCATCTCGGCCATACAAGTGGCGGCCCTTTCAAATTCTATTATCTTTTATCGTGTACGATCTTTAGTTTGTCGATCATAATTTGACTAATCATGTTTTGCCTTTACAAGTTTCGTACCTCGGCCACGTTCGGTGCCCCCAATAATGTCGGCTACGATGTCTGCTCACCCTCAACTATCGCCGCCTTAGCCTAGTGGAGATTGTCACGTCAGCATAGCTTCCACTAAGTGAAAATTTTCACTAGTCACAGAAAATCAATGACTCACATGCCCTGACTACTATTGGCAATTTTTCCTGAGTTAGCAATGATGGGGCCGCCGGTATGGATGCAGTATATATAATATACAATATTTCATACCGAAAAATCCGCTAAGTTCTACTACAGCTTACCTATAAAATACCTCTAAGCGGAGCTCCAGAGAAAACAGAACAGATCAACAAAGAAAAAAATAGGGATGCCAAGAAAATCAACAAGCAAATCATAAAGAACAAGCCAAAAACAGAATCGTCGGGGACAAAACTTGTATTCTTTATTTTTTCTTCTTGCACCGGTCCTCTGACCAAAACATTTTTGAGATTTAGTGAAACCTTCTTCACCGACTCTTCGCTTTTTTGAATGATTGCTATTTCTCGGACTCCAATATTTTGGGCTAGAAATATTGCGTGCCGCTAATTCTCAGTACTCTATCTCTCTCCGTCAACAAAGTGTCAATGATTTTTAAGCTTTGTGAAGCCCTTACTATACCTTAGTAACTACCAAATACTAAAAGCAATTACCTTAGTGTAAGCCATACTACTCGTGAATTATAATAATATTATATTATTTACGTATATTTAATCAATTAATCTTTAACTGCATGTACTATCAAAATACTCCCTCAATGACCCATCAAATTTTAATTGATGAAAATAATTTTAAATATTTTTTTAGTGCATTACATCAAAAAAATAAATTATTAAAAACCAAGAATGAGAATATTACTATTTGTCAAGACCCAACTACTTGAAATCACAAGGTGCATCAAAAGTAAGCTGAGCTGACCTGCAATCTCCCATATGATCACCACAATATGACAAAATTGTTCAGATATTTAATGCACATTAATTTATCACATGATAAAATGATAATGTGGACATTTTTATTCACACTCGATTAAGACTACAAATTAACAAATAATTCTAAAATTTGAAATTAATTTCTATTAATTCATTTGAAATTTTTAAAAGCCATAACATTAATACGAGGCTTTTGTTTACACCATTTTTGTAGGTAGGTAAAGTGCGACTGAGACTTAATTGTAAGCAAAATGAAAATGTAGGACTAATTACAGTCATATTCCAAAGAAAGGGACTCCGTAGTAATTATCCTTATAATTTCTATTTTACTTTGGGGTCGGGTCAGCCAAAGAACCCGGTCCGGCTCCAGACCGCGTCGCGAACCCGGCTCAAATCCCGGCCCTTGAGGGTCCGGCCGGCCCCTTCGAAGACCGACGTCTCCACCGTCGTCTTCCCGTGCGCCCGGGCCAGGTACTCGTGCGGCGGCATCCACTCCTCCTCCTCCTCCGCCGCCGCCGCAGCCACTTCCGGCGCCCGCCACTCCTCCTCGCGAGAAAAACCGCCAGCTGTACTCACAGTCCCTCCCCGGTCCGATCCCATCCTTCCCCACCACGGCACGACCACAGCCGCCGACGCAGCCACCTCCGCCGTCGTCCGGCAGCAGCCGTGCGCTCCAGACGCCTCGTACCCACTCTCGAAAGCAAGCGAGAGTCCCCCCACGTGCCGCCGGCGATGCTCCAAGCCGCCAGCCGAGAGTCTACGGCCCCGTCCACCGCAGGAGAAGGAAGAGGATGACGATGACGGGGTAGTGGAAGGCCTGGCGGCTCCGCCGGCGGTCCATACGTCCTCTTCGACGAGTTCGGAAAGATCAGATCCCGAAACTGACCCGCCGGCGGCAACGTCGACGCCAAGCAAGCGTTCGGACGAGAGGACCTTCCGGCCCATGGTGCACCGAATTTGCTGGGAGCGATCAACAGCGGCACGCGGGGCCGCCTCCAAATATATAGCTCTCGCCGTCTAGCGCAGACTCTAGCATTTCATTTAAGTTTCATTTCGGTTTCATAATTTCATTTGGTCCGAAATTACACTCCACACGTGTCGACATCCACGTGCGAAACGTGTTCGAGCAGCTGATAAGAATGTTACTGCCCATGTTATCATGGGCACACAACTTAAGTTATTTAATTAAAATATTCGGTTAAATTGCACTTGGGTTCTTATGTTTGAGTATCATCAAGTTCCGATACCAGGAATTGTCAATATTGTCAAAAATCGTCACGTCACCCGTTGTCTATGGGTCCCTTAGGTTTTTGGTTTATTACACATTGGTCCCAAAATTTCAAACACTTCACTCGAGTTTGAGTTGATTTGAATTTGAAGCATTTTAAAAGTCAAGCTATTTATAAAAACAAATTGCCCAACTAAAGAAATGACCTTTTGGTGTAAAGCTTATGCTAATTTTATTCATTAAGATAAATTTCATTATGATACCTGAGTGATGTAGGGCGAGCTATCAGAGTTTTTTCACATAAAACTAAATGCAAAACTAATGCGAATTACATAGATAAATTTAGATTAAATTTGATGAGCTTCGCAAAGAAGTTAAGTTAGACAAATTAATCGAAAGTTTGTAGATCTCAATACCCATGATAATATAAGAAGTTCATGTAATTTAGAACATCAACTAAACAATATCAAAAGCAAATTTATGAGGATGGCCCTAGAACGTGAAATCCGTCAATGGCAATTATTATAAGAGAATAGCAACTCAATTAGAACAAGGTGGACGATAATCCAAGTTCACGAGCCAAACTAACAAATCATCCAAATGGTAAGTAAATGAAAAACTAAGGGATAAATACGGCAAACTAAGGGTGGATAAAATAAATGCCAAATGGACAGCATGATATTCATCGATTCATCGTAGACCAATGATAGTCTCAATCGATAAGTAGTCGGAGTTACATTGAACTCTAAATCGAAATCGCATTGACCCAAACTCTTTTGGCAGTAGTGATTGAGGTGACTAACAATAGCGAGACGATCACCAGAGGTGCAGGGATGGTAGATGGCATGGCAGGAGGCGAGGACTGGGGCTCAACATGGCAGCACTAGCATCAATCGACTAACACAATGGCGAGTCCCGGTAAGGCACTGGAGTGCGAACGCAGGCAACTGCGGGGGTTGAGTTTAGCCAATCTTGGGTTGGACAGTCTCATGGGTAGTGATGGGTGTTGATGGTGCCGACTTGGGCATCGGCTAAGGTGGGGCAGTGGGACTTGGCAGGTGATGGGGTGAGAGATGCGAAGGCAGCATTGTGGAACTAAGCGGCGACAACATTCATCATGTTGGCAATGATGGCGGCAGGAAATAGCTGGCCTGTCACTACAACCTCAAGAGAGAATCTTTCCGCTGTTAGTAAGGTTATTTTTCCTTCCAAATTCCCAAAAACTCCCCTAATTCCTAAATTCTATACCATATATATTGCCCTCCCTTTAATCCTCATCATCTAAAATCACTTGAATCTAAGCCCTTGACTTGTGGGCATTAATCTAAATCATCCAAAAAAATGGAAACCAACGATCCAATGGTGGATATGAAGCTATAATTGGCTACTTATCATGTAGATTAGGCTTGGATTTGGTCCAATTGCTCTCAAAAGCTCCAAAAACTCTAAACTAATCTAAATCCCACAAAATAAAAAGCTTATGTAGATATACAAGTAATAATCCCTCCCAAAATAACAAGATATGTATATATGCATATACGCAACTATGGTGCAAATAAACAAGAAAACAAAAACAAAAGGCTAGAAGGCAATGAGAATCGCTCCCCCCAAGGTGTATTGTTTGCGATGCCGGTACCGGAGATGCCCTGCATCACTAAGGTTAGTTTAAGATACTTTGGTCATTTGGCTTCCCAAACAATGCAGATGCTTAGGCACCTAACCTAGGCTGATGGATTACTCTTAACATCTTTATTTATATTGTCAAAGAACTGGAATCACCAATACGTAAACAAAAGTGTTGGGACCCAAAAGATTAGGATTCAAAGTAGTGGGATCAATTAATATTCAATGAGTCTTAAATCTCAATGTAAATAACAAGTCAATTTGAGCAGCTAAAGAAGTCCATATAATTTTTCATGTATCGTGTTATAAATATGAATAATAAGATCAAAAGATGAGGAAAATGGAATTTTAAAAAAAAAAAAAAAACATAAAGAGTGGTATTATTCTAAATTTAATTTTTTTTAATTAATTCTATAAAAAAAATAATTTTAAATGAATTACTAATTTTTTAATTGATTGTTGCGTGTTAGTTGAGGGAGCCCAAAGGAGAAGGCACATTGAGCGGTGGAGAATAGAACTGGGCCGGCCGTAATCGGGCCCAGTATCCTTGTCGTCTTCCTAAAGCGTTCAGATGGTCCGGCGGAGCACGAGAGTAACAATGGGACCATCGGGCTTGCCGCAGTCTATAATTAGCGGAGTGGGCCACCGGCCCATGATGATAGTAGGCCCAATGGGCCATCATCCCCTTTCAGAATCTGTGCACTAGGCTGGAGGGAATATGGATCGCCACATAAAGGTAAATGGCAGGCAGTTATGTAAGAAAATTTTAAATTATTTATTAATCATTTTTTACACTACATTTCAAGTTTTTTTTTAAAATAAAATAACGTAATTTGATATTTGCTCGACATACTTATAAAAGATATCAATCAGAAAAGCTTTAAGGGCAACCAGAATTCAAAGGGAAAATTATCTTCAAAACGTTTAGAGATAATGGCCCGAGTCGAGCTACAGTAACCGATATATTCGAGTTTAGAAGATGATTTCTAATGTGTTGTAATGCGACATAGATGAATGAGATATATATATTTTGCGTGCAATTATATTTTTAATTAATGGTTCAATTTAAACTCTTCCTTCAACATTAGCTGGAAATTTGTAGTCATTGAAGATGATTTTGAGAATCTTGGCAAAAAGAATTTAAAATATGTAATCGAGTAGATATTTAAAATGCTCACTAGTTTTAATCCGAGAAAAGTTACGAGATTTATAACGTAATTTTAGAAAGCTGTTGAACTTGTGGCAAATTTGTGACTTTTCGGTCACTACTAATCCGACAATATGAATATTCAAAGTTGGGCCAATGACAACGAATTGTCAGGTCAACAAACCTTCTTAATTTGCCACAAAAATAATATTCTTCATAATTAAATATAATAAAATAAATTTTACTAATTGCTTTTCTTTCTCTTTGCTAAGCTCGTGATTTAGTTGTAACTGTAAACTTATAATTTTGATGCTATAAAATTGGTGTCTGTCAAATTATAAGACTCAGTAGATGAATTTAACTCAACAAACTAAATAAAATGAATTACATGCATTAATATCTAATTAGACTTTTATTTTTTAAAATCTTGTTTTTAATTTACAAGTCATATATCTCAATCACGTTCTCACGTACTCATCTATTTTTTAATATGGAACAAGTACCTTCTATGCTCTTTTCCTATGCCTAAAAGCCTGCCACAAGCCACATCTTGTCATAGTGATTCTCTTCTTTTGGGACATCACGTGACAATCACTCCCCGTTCTCTTCAGCCATAAGTCATAACAAATTCAACTTAAACCACATCGTATTCTTATTAGTCAGTTCTCGATTTCGTTTTACTATCATATCTTAGCATCAATTTCAATAATTTTATAATAATTATATCTCCTCAATATACAACATATTATGAGTAACAATTAAATATCATAAGCATGAAATTTAACAGTATCACAAAACATACGAACAATCAGTATCACGGAGCAATCTGTTATATAACTCGAAATAGCAAATAAATATCTTTAAATTTAATTTATATGTAAACTAAGTTAAATCACCTATATGATTCAATTCTTATTTCTCACAAATGATCATTTTGTACTAAAATATATACTTTAAAACCAATGAGGATCTCGATATAATTTCTTTCGGATCTGCCTATGTGACTATGCAATGGCTAAGAAATTAAGTTAGTAACATTAATATAACAAATTAAGTATTAATTATAATTAAATTTAAATAAATTCAATTAATAAAATTGTCTATCAACTTCTTATAATTTTTTCTTATTTTTAATACTATTTAATTCAAAAAATCAACCATTGTCTTTAATAAACTTATAATTTTATTTGTAACTGAATTTCAATAAATTTATATTCAAGCTAATTCTATTTTTAATTTCATTATCTTATTATTTAACTTATAAATTTTAATTATTATTATTTCACTCAGATCATATTTTATACCCAAAATAAGAGCTTTTACAAACTAATTAGTGACAACTTTTATTTTATTCTCAGTAATGGCCATTATTATCTGAAATTTTGCATATTACCAAATATGATTTAATTTTTTTTTATTTTTTTGTTTTATTTTGTTTTATATTATTTTAACATTAGAATATTGTTGCCTATAATGGTTTGTGCTTTTTTTCACTATTCAAAAAAATTATTTTTGAAATTATTATACATATTCCATTTCATTGTTCTAAGTGCAATGCTATATAATGTCTTGTTCTTTTCTTACTGTTCTTTTGATATTTATACTACTTCGAAATATTTATAATTTTGACTCGAAGAAGCACTTATGATATCATACATAATATCAATGTTATAAATATATATATACATATAATTTAGATAAATAATTTTTTTATAGAAAAATAACTGTCTATAATGTGGAGTTGAGTTTATTTTTGTTTTATTGGGAAACAAGTTATCAAAAATGAATTCAAAATGACACCTTAACTCTCCCCCATAAATGGGCCGAAATTTTATAAACTTGAACTCTTACGGCCCATATAAAAGAGATGTACAAAGTTTGGAAGCAGATCCAAGTATTTAGGCCCATGTTGTAACAAGAAATGTTGTAACAATATTAAATTAAATTTATATAAAAATATTTTTTTATTAAAAATAATAAATAATATAAAATAAAATTAATTATTATATTATATATATGAGAGTTGTGATATAAATTAGTTATTATTTTAGTTAGTATGAGAAATAAGTTAACTATATGATATGATATAACTGCTTAAAATTAAATCAAGTTAATTTTAATTTGTCAAATAAACAGACCCTAAATATTGTTGGTGCAAAATCTCAGTGTCGTCATGGTATATGTTGGCGTAATTTATAGATAATAATGATAGTAAAATGATTATGCCAGTGCTAGGCAAACAAAAATGAGACTTCATTTTTTTTAGGGATTTTTACATACAAGACATGAAATTTATACGAAATTACGTATTTCACCATCAATTCATAAATATTACCACTATCACA
>JAEMOT010003660.1:283921-307464 GCA_019297695.1 Apostasia ramifera
ATATATATATATATATATATTAATTCTGGCACACATACTATTTAAATATTGTTGTATTACACCATGTGTATTTTTTTCACAAAAAATTAGCACCTTGTAATTCAAATTTTGTAAATAAAATATATTTACCATAATATCGTAAGATTTATATGATATATATGCAAAATCAAATTAGTTAATTTACAATATTACCATCCAACCATAAATTTTACTTATGAATTGGCTTCATTATTATCTTATGAATAAAGCCTCATTTGATTAGAGATTAAAAAACCTCAATATTTTTAAGATATTATTATTAATATTTTATATTTATTTCATATTATATATAAATTTAAATATTAAAAATTAATTTTATTTTATATTTTATATAAAATTTAAGTTTTAAAAAATAATTTTATTTCAAATCTTCTAAACTTTAAATTTGATAATAATATGAGTTAATATTTTAAGACCATTTTTGCACAAATTTAAACCTGGTTGCTTTTGATTGAAGCAAAAAACTGAAAAAGAATGACAGCTTTTTTTTAACAAATTTTCGAAATAATTTATGGAGAAATTAAATTAGCTTTCTCAATTGAAAATTATGTAAGTTTTTTTTAAAAAAAAAATTATGTAAGTTAGTAAATAAAATTATTTATTTTATTTAAAGTTATTTGTGTCAATGAAATAATTTAAATATTTATATCAAAAGTTTGGACAAATAAGAGAGTAATATCAGTTTTATGATTTTAAAAATAGTTAATCTAAGGCCCTGTTTGGCGCGAGTACCAAAACAGGACTAAAATAGTACTAATTTAAATAATAATAATAATAATAAATAAATAAATATTTTAAATTATTTTACACAAATTCAAATATAAAAAATATTANATTTAAGCTTTTAAAACATTTTATTTTCGATCATTTTTCTAGAAAATTTATTTAAAAAATATAATTTTGTCATTTTTTTTCCTTCTATTTCTCCTCTTTTATTTGTCAATCATGATCCCTAGATACTCCGCTATTGCCTTGCAATCTCATTTTTGTCCGATGATCGCGCCGGCGCGACTCTACCGAGTTGCTGCAGGAAGAAAGCAAAAGAGATGAATGAAGCATTTTCATTATTTTGAAATTAAAATTTTAAATTAAAAGTAATTCCTTAGAAATTATCAGCTTGAAATATTTATGTTAACTCAGTGATCGATTAGCAAAGGATTTTTGAATTTATACACTTGAGTAATATAATTTTTTAATTTTAGAAATTTGGATGATATTTATCTTAAAATTGTAGTACATTACATGCATATAATTAGAATTTTGAATATTATGTTTTCTTTTAAATATATATTATATTATATTTTAAATTTTGTAAAGAGGATGATTTAATAATATATATATATATATATATATAGTTAATATTTAAGATTTAAGGTAATATATAATTAATTTTTTAAAATTTTTTTAAGAAGTTATGAAAAAAAAAAAATTAAAAAAAGTTAAAAAACCATAGTACTTAACCGTACTCAGGCTTTCTATTTTTTTTTCCAAATTTCCATAAAAAAATATTTTTACTACTTTTTTTATCTCACTTTATACTACTTTTATTATTTTTCTTAAAAGGAAATACTGTATTTTATTTTCCCAAATTTCTTTTTTTTTTTTTGATGAAAATACTCTGCTATTTTGCGCGTGTTCCCAAACTTCCGTAGTTGCCATTCGATCAGACGGCCATGATTTTGTCTGGACTGCAAAATTTGTCATCCAGATTTGAAGGATTGAAAGAGACAGGACAGCAGTCACGTGATCGAACGGATTGAGATACTCCGTACGGTCACGTGTTACCCATTGCGTAAAGAAGATTTAGAATAAACAAAAGGGAAAATTGCATTGTGACCCCTGACATTAAAAGAGTATTCCAAATGGATACCAACTTTTGAAAAATGTCAAAATAGGCCCCTTAGTTTTTTTTCTTGCTGCCATTAAGTCTCAGATGTTATATTGCCATTAAAACTTTAGTACTGCTGCTAGGTCCCAGCCATTATTTTGCCATAAAAATTGATCATTTTAGTTTTATTTTTATGATAGAATTTAGATTTTATTTTTCTCTCTTTCTCTTTTATCTCCCCCCGCAAGCTACAACAGTGGCTACCAGCCTCCTCTACCGCATAGCTTGTTTAGGCCGGACCACTGAAGACGTGCTAGCTAGCCGTTCGTTGTATAGTGCTGCTATTGACGCGCAACATCTGCGCTGTCTGTGGTGCCGATTGCACACAAGAAATCCACACGTCGCTCGTCGCACTAGTCAGCCTCCGCCACACATAGCTTACGAGCTTGCTAGACCCTGTGCATGGCCGCAGCACTGCTTATACACTACTAGAGGATGATGGAGAAAAACTCAAAGATATTTTAGATCATTTAAAATTTTTTATATTGAAAAAGACAATATATGATAATAGTTAACACCTCAAGGATCTCAAAAACAATAGATTCTTAAACGATGGGATGAAGCGGCAACACAAAAAAATAACATTGTGAATTAATTTTGGGTTTTTTGAAAACTTATAATAAATTTACAGTACACTTTTTACTTCTGGAGCCCAAATGTAATTTATCCAAAAAAAATAAATTTTGTAATTTAATTTTACATTTTTATATTTTAAATAAAATTTTTAAATATTAAATAATAAAATAACCCTTCCTCTGTCACCTCCCATCCCAAATAATGGTGCAGGAGAGAAAGAGAGGCTAGGGGACGCAGGGTTAGCGCGAGGAGAAATTATTGCTTTCGGATGGACTCATCTGTATTGCACATGTGGCGGCTTCTGACTAACATCCGAATTATGCTCTAGCCAGATGCAATAATTTTGCTGAAAAGTGAACTATTCTGTTCTGGGTGCGCGCCACATTACAACTTCGTGGGCCAATAGCATAGCGCCGCATGTAAAATTGCAAGTTAAGATGCGTCTAATTAAGCAAATAATATTAACAGAACTATAATGCTAAGTACGAATATACAAGCATCAAATATGAGAAATATATTTTAAGTACGGACTGTGTATTATCTAAAAAAGGATGTAATGACAATATACTTATGACTAGGGGTGAGAACGATCCGAGTTTGAGCCGAGCTGGGTATGGCTCAAACTCGGCTCACCTCAATTCGATTCGAGTTCGAGCTAACTCATTTCAATTTCAAGCTAGTTTGGATTAATCATAACCACAAGATCACTTAAAAAATATCCTAAATTTCTAACAACAACTAACACAAATTTATCTATAAATAATAAAATAATTTCAATAAATAATTAAATACATTATTTATAATTAAAAAAATAGAGACCCAGCTAACTCAATTCGATCCAAATATGGCTCGTGGCTTGGCTTAATCAATTCAATCTGAGCTTGATTCGAGCTAAATATTAATTTGAACACGAGCGACAACATCAAGATAGCATCGAATCAAATGTCATCGTACTATCCTACTTAGCACCATAAAATGCTGAGCTTAATTCGAGCTAAATATTATTCTAAATATTAAATAATTATCGATCTTTGAGCCAAACTCTCACCCCTATGTATAAAATTCAGGTGTAGCATTCGTGCTAATATAAATGACAATATGTAAAAATAATCATTGCAATGCACATTGAAATTATATATTTGACGGGGTATGTCGTAGATTAGACAATCAAAATTTATATTTTTTTTTTGTTAATTTTTTTTATTTCTTTTTTTTAATTAGAAAATGAATGTTTTTTTTTTTATAGTGTAAAGTCATTGTTAATAGAATAATTACTGAATATCGAAATTCCTTCAATTCTTATGAAAAGCATGACAAGCTTTGTGATTAATAGGAACACCTTAAACTTTCTTGTTGGACAATGGTTGACAATTTAAAATATTCTATAAAAATAATTCTCAATAAATATTTTTTTCGAAGAAATAAATTGTATTTTTAGTCTTCCAAACGTGTCGAATAACAAATGACAAAGAACTATTATAATTATCTACGATTATTTATGTTTATTTAAAATTAAGCGTTAAATCATTATTACCAACTAATCTAAAAGCTTAAGCTCATACATCATAATTAAAAAATAATTTACATTTTAATATGTATTTTTACTACAATTTTATTTACTTTACATTGTAGATTTTAAACACGAGACATTTAACTCTGATATTATATTAAATTTCCGGTTATCAAAAGATTTCAAAACTTAACATGATAGTTTTTTACATCAATGATTTTAAACATGAGATTTGTAACTCTTATATTATGTTAAATTTTCAGTTACTAATAAACCTCAAAATTTAATCCGATAGTTTTTGGCTCAAAAATAATTTTATAATAATTTTAACACTAATTAAGTATCATTAAATGTGAAATTAATACTTGAAAATTGAGATTTGTTTAAGGGGGCATTTGGTTCAGTGTTATCTTAATGTCAATGTTATCTAAATATTATTGTTATTCATCAATGAATATTTGTTTGGTTCAATGTTATGATATTAGAAAATATTAATGCTATTCAAATTATTTTTATTTATTTGAAAGTTATTAATATTATAATAATAAATTGACGGTATTATCTTGAGATGTCGCCCGATTTGAGGTGACATCTAGATGTCAGCATGTAATAGTATTTTTGTAATTAATTATAATATTATTTAAAAATATCATTAAACCAAATAATTACTTTCTAAAGATAACATAACATGATATTGAGATAACACTGAACCAAACGTCCCCTAAATCTTTTATTTATAATTATAGAATCAGTGTCCTTTATACAACATGCCACAAAATTTGTACGCTAAAGTTTATAATGTTGAAATTTTTTTTTTTTATAATAATAATGTTATAATTTTAACTCAATTTGATATATGAAATGTATATAAATTTGGGCTTGTTTGATTCGGATTTTTTTTTTCAGCCTAACATAAATTTTAGTCATAAAATTCAAATTTATTTCATAACCAACATAAATCCGAACATTAGAATTAACTTTATCTCACAATTTATACACTTTCTAATATTAAATTAATTTTTTTTCTATTAAATTTATAGGATAAAATATTTTTTTTTTCTTATTCAAAATTTAACCCTCAAACTAAATAAAGCCCTTTTAATAATTTTCCCTATTAGATTGTTCCTGCCAAAGAACTTTGCATGCACTTTTATTTTTTGTGACACTAGTTAGATTTTCATTTGATTAATTGTTGAGTGAGGCTGTTAATTTTGCATAATGATTGAATATCGCTAGAAAGTTAAATGAGATTTTGAATTGATTCGAGCTCAAGTCGATCCAAATGAGCCGACTAACGACATATTTTTATAGCTCGAGATTTCTATTAATCTAATCTTGAGCTAATATAGGATCGAATTATGATGGCTCTAAATTGTATTAATTAAGAAAATAAAAGATATTATATATATTTATACAAGTAACTGATTTAGTATGTTAATTTTTTGTAATAATTAAATAGAATATGTTATTATATTATTTTTATAAATTTTATTCAAACTGAATAATTTAAGTTAATTGAATTAACAAATATGTTATACATAAAAATTGACCAAAAGATCGATAATTAATTGAAAGTCAAATTAACTTTGGTGCAGATCGATCTTAAATCAATAAGAAATGAAACAAACGTAGGTCCGATCTAAGTCAGATTGAACTATTCTCATTTACTATCTAATTCGAATCAAAATTGAATAAAAAACTTTCAATTTAATCTTGAGCCAAGGTTAGATCGGCTCTCAGATCATCAATATGGAAAATAATAAGTGCAAATTACACTCAGGTCCTTGAGTTTAGAGTATAATTAGACTTAGGCCCAAGGATTCAAAATTTTAATATTTGGGACTTTAATTTTTAAAACTTTAATATCTGTATATCTTCTAAATTTTTTATTATTAATTTTTAAAAAAATTTTAATTATACCGTCCCCTTTCTGTCTCTGCGCCAGAAGCGGAGAGAGGGGAGAGTATAATTGTAATTTAAATAATAAAAAAAATCAGAAAAGGGCTTAGATGTTACAATTTTTAAAACTAGAAAATTGAAAAAAAGTAAACCTTAGTGTAATTATAACCTAAAGGACCCGAGTGTAATTTTCCCAAATAATAATCCACAATTAATATTTTTAAACCTATTACTACTTTAATTAGTGAAGTGCTAATTTTGTGGCCCTTCTCCCAGCCTCTCTCTTTTTTTTTTTTTCTGATATATTCTGCCAGCCTTTCACCACTCATGTGAATCACGCTGCTGATGAATCAAACCTACCACTATACTTCAAAAAAAAAAAAAAAAAAAAAAAAAAAAGAAGAAGAAGAAAAAAATAAGTCAAGAAAAAAAAAATAGTTAAAAATAATTCAAGAAAAAATAATTTTAGAAATAATTTACTTAAAAAAATTTCAAAAACATACGAATCTAAAATGACTAAAATAACAGAAATGATCGGTTACCCACTGTTAACAAATTTTTCTTGCATTTGCTCTTAGAAATAGAATATTATCTTAAGTTATTTTAATTTTAATTTTTTTAAAGTAAAAATTGCTTATATTCTTTTCTTAGAATTTAAAGTCTTGTTTAGTTCAAACTTTTTTTTTAGAAGAAAAATAAAAAATATTTTATTAAATTTAATTTAATATTAAAAAATATATAAAATGTGAAATAAAATTAATTATAATATTTGTGTTTCTATCGAATATGAAATAAAATTAAATTTATAATTTAAATTTATATTGTGCTAAAAATTTATTTTAAACTAAACTAATTCTAAAAGACAAATAAATTACATAAAAAAACACATGTGATCATATTTATATTTATTTGTTTATTTACTATACAGACACCTATCTTCAATCTAAAACTAGACTGGTGACTGTAAAATAATTAATAAAAAAGTTTTAGCATAAATAAAATTAACATTTCATTATTACAAATATTCAATGTACTAAGTTTTGACTTACAATTTAGGCAAATGTGAATTGATTTCAATTTCATATAGCTTTTGTCAAAAACTAATTCCAATTAACATAAAATGAGTTGTGTTCATCTTTATCGTGTTTGAAATTTTTCAAATTTGATTTTATATGATTCATAAAATACAACTAATTGAAAATTAATATTCAAATTAATTCAATTTAATTTAAGATCTTCAATTATCATCATTTGAACGTGTGTGTATTTGTTTATAATATTTTTTATTACATTAATAACATAAAATATAAAGTAAATATAGTCAGATGAGATACCTATTTCACACAAGTCCAAAAGTTTAAATTTATTTCTAATAAATTTCTAACTCAAAAAGAATTTAAATTCATAAATCAGCAAAAATTAAAATTTCAAAATCACATGTACCTATAATAATATATATGCATATTATCAAAAATAAATTTGCCTATAATATATATTTTTATTTATTTATTTATTTATCTAAAGTCAAAACTTATGAGGCGTTGATAATAAAAAGCTTTAAAAAAATCTATGGGCACCAAACTATAAATTGCCCTCCAGCTCCCCGTCGTTCTCCCTCAGGTCTCAGGCCGGCACCTACTCTCCTTCCCCTCCTTCTAAGTCCTACTAGCCATCACTGTAAAAGATGGGCGGAGCCGACGGTGAGTTAGGCGGCTCCGGCGGCAGGCTGGAGTCCATTTTGAATGATCCATCGATTCCCCTCCGGCGCCGCTTCATCCTCGCGACCGGCATCGAAATGAGCATCCTCCTCCGCCTCGCCGGCCCCGCCGTGATCGTCTACATGGTGAACTACGTCATGTCGATGTCGACCCAGATCTTCTCCGGCCACCTCGGCAACCTAGAGCTGGCCGCCGCCTCCCTCGGCAACACGGGAATCCAGGTCTTCGCCTACGGCCTCATGCTCGGCATGGGCAGCGCCGTAGAGACACTCTGCGGCCAGGCTTACGGCGCGCACAAGTACGAAATGCTCGGCGTCTACCTCCAGCGCTCCAGCGTCCTCCTCATGGCCACCGCCGTTCCCCTCGCCGTCATCTACGCCTTCTCCCGCCCCCTCCTTATCCTCCTCGGCCAGTCGCCGGAGATCTCCTCCGCCGCCGCCGTCTTCGTCTACGGCCTCATCCCCCAGATCTTCGCCTACGCCGCCAACTTCCCCATCCAAAAGTTCCTCCAGTCGCAGAGCATCGTCGCCCCGAGCGCCTACATCTCCATCGCCGCGGTCGCGCTCCACCTCGTGCTGAGCTGGCTCTTCGTCTACAAACTCGGGCTGAGTCTCCTGGGGGCGTCGCTCGTCCTGAGCGCCTCGTGGTGGATCATCGTCGGCGCGCAGTTCGTCTACATCGTCATCAGCCCGCGGACCAGGCTCACCTGGACCGGGTTCAGCTTCCAGGCCTTCGCCGGCCTGCCGGAGTTCCTGAAGCTCTCGTCGGCCTCTGCGGTGATGCTCTGCCTCGAGATCTGGTACTTCCAGGTCCTCGTGCTGATCGCCGGGCTGCTGGAGAACCCTGAGCTCGCCCTCGATTCACTCTCCGTCTGGTGAGCGGTTTGAATTTTGAACCAGTTTGGTTTTATTCAGTCTCACTAGTCAATCTCTACTCGACAAATTTTCATTTCTGATTGCCATTGTTCATAATTTTTTCATTATCCGTCGATCACTCCTCCTTATATTTCTTTGCTCAATTAGTGGAACGATTCATGTATCTGAACAGATCAACTACAAAGCTACATACATAAACACAAAAGACTTAGATAATTAATATTAATAAAATGAAATATTAAACGCTTAGACAGTTAGGGTTCCTTAGTTCATGAGCCGACGGAAAAAATGGGCAAATAAATTTTGTTGTAATTTGGTCACCTATAAATTTTATTTTACTTGAGTCATGAGTCAAGAAGGGGAGAAAAAATCATACGAGTATTAGGTTATTTATTTAATTAAAATAAAGTAAATTTTTAATATTAAATTTATGTGTGATATGAAATAAAGTAAATTTTTAATATTAAATATTCATGGAAGTATTTTTTTTTGGGTGAGAGGAGTGTTATTGGCCCCACAAGTATTGAAATTAGGCTTAAATTTAATGGGCCTCCCTCTATTGGGCCCATGGAAAATTTGATCCAATGCTTCATCCTGGGCCGAATGGTGGCCCAACTCCACCACTGAAAAATTTAACAGTGCGTAATCTTGGCCCTTTGTATGACTACATCATCTACAGATTCTGCTCGTCTTTTGAACCCAAATTCCATTGCATGGCGTTCGAGTCGTGCCAAGTACAGCTCAAGCTGAACTCATCTCAAATTGATTCATATTCGAGTTGGCTCATTTCAACTTCGAGTCAGCTCGAATCTCAATCCAGCCAATGCGATCCCTCAAAAGAATTATTTTTCTTTTTTTAAAAAATTGCTTTTATTAGGATTTGAATTTTGGGTTAACCAAACTAGCAAGATCACCAAAGAGATACTCTAATTATAATTAACACATACTTATATATAAATAATTGAATAAATTTATGTTTAAAAAAGTAAAGATCACGCTAAGTCGATTCAATTCGATCATGACTTGTAGCTCAGCTTAATAAATATTATACAGCTATTGATCTTCAAGCTAAACTCACCCTACAATTGCGTGTCGGTTTGCCGAACCCTTTGATGAATTCTTGAATCCCAATCTCTGCTTTAGCTATCTAGAGGCTTAACAAAAGAAGAATCCACAAGATGTTCGAGTTTGGATTTCTCCCTTTACAAGTATTAGGTTATTCATCTAAACTATACGAGTTTAGATTTCTCCCTTTACAACGCGTGAATATTCGAATTACTTGATATTGTATTAGCTGTTTTATGTTATTTAGACAAAATTTAAAGTATTGAGTAGAAATATTGAAATTCTATGGCTCAAACATTATGAAAATTGAAAAATGTTACAAAAAAAAGGTCATGGCATGTGATTGTTCTAATAAACGGGTTAGATTAGAATTTTATATAAACGGGTTGGATCAAAATTATGTTGATCCAAGTCTGACCCATAAACCCATTTTTGACTGGTATTTTGCGGTAAAGTCCCTGAAGTTTCTAATTTTCTATTTTAATTTATTGACATGATTTAATGAATCTTCAGTTCGAATTCAGTTAGCTCCCTCGCAGAGTGGTCCGTTTTTCCGGTCCTTTTTTTAGGTCGTGTGAAGAACGGTGTGCTGCCCAAACTTCCAGAATGAAGCTGGGTATCATTCTGCCTAAGCCCGGTTTGTATGTGGTTTGGGTCGGGCCTGGGTTGGGTTGGGTCGGGCTTGAGTCAACTTGGGCCATTTGCCCCCACACTTGTCTAATCTATTGCACCATTTTCTTATATTTATTTTTAGATAAATTACAAATTATTCATAATTTAAAAAAAAACACTGTATTTTGTTCCAACTAAACATAATTATTAAATATTTGCCATTATGTCTTAAAATTATTTCTGATCATTCATTTTTTTAGAATATTAATTTAAAATATTAATGTTCTTGTTGTATTAAATTTAAATTTTTAGATAGAAAAAATAAGAGATAAGAGGAATTAAATTTTAAATTTTAAATTTTTAAATCTTACTTGTTTATTAGAAAATGCCAACAAAAAATATGATATTCTAAAAGAAGAATTAAAATTGCAAATTTTATAATATAGAGACCAAAAATAGGGTTTTTTAAAGTTGAAATTAATTTGTAAGATCCTTCTAATCCCAACAACTTGGATGCAATATTTTCATGACTGAAAATTCAATTAAAAAATTATTATTGTTTAGATTATAATCAAATATCTCGTATATAAGGTTTGATTAAGAACCTTTGTTGATCGAGTCTCCATGAGTAAGTTTAGTTGAGAATAATTTTATTTGTGATTATTATTATTCTATGATTTTTATGACTGGGATCAATAGAATTTTTATGTTAATAAGTATTTAAAATTATCATTTATATACTATTATTAAGAGAAAAAGTTGTTGCATCACGAACAACGGGCTCGAATAAATAACTAATTAGCAGACTTTTATCACATTATAATCTTATTCTATGATGTGATTGTCTCTTAAAGATAAAAAGGAAGTGTTTGCCATTAATGTTAGGTTGTCAGATAGTGTGAGTAGGCTCTGCCACCACCGCACCGCTGCACTGCCTAACTGTTGTTTTATTAATAAAGAGCACCTAATCCACCTACTCCATCCTCCATCATCTTCATTATAGTGAAGATGGGGTTCCAACATCAGAAAGAGAGCCTTCTAGTTGATTGAGTACTGTTCTCCTCCTGTTGATTCAAAGTTGAGTTTTTTTCTTAAAACAGTAGCTAATCACAACTCTTCTTCATTTCTGCCAAAGAGGACCCTGCCAAAAAGCACCCATTTCTTCTTTTTCGTCCTAAGTTTCGTATTTCTCTTTATTATCTTCCTATTCTAGTCGATCTCACCCCTAATTTTTTTATTTGGAATTTTCACCAAATCAACTATCAACTCAATTATAATTATATTTAAATTTTAGTGTTTCTTTTAATTTTTAATAAAAAAAAACATGCATTATTCTCAATCATATTTTACTCTGGTGTTCTAATTATTTCAGTGTAAGTTAAAAAATATTATTATTTGTCAAAAACTAAGCTTGTGTTTTATGGGTGCAATTTTGGGTGCAATTTGGGTGCAGCATGACGCTTTCCGGTTGGGTATACATGATTTCCGTTGGCTTCAATGCTGCCGCCAGGTTGGTCTTCATCACATGATCCACATTCCCATTGTATCTCTAAATTTTTATAATTTTTATTTGATGGAATAAATTTTTATAATTAGAAACCAATTATTTACTTTAATATTTATCCATTTAAATATTTGTTGCTGTTTATTTGATGTCATCCTACCTTGTTTTTACCGTTAAATCCAACCACCAATTGAGACTCGCCCCTGATTTCTGATGTGGCACTCTTTGTAAATTTGTTGTGTAGTGTGCGTGTGAGCAACGAACTCGGTACTGGCAACCCGAAGTCGGCTGCTTTTTCTGTGTGGGTTGTGACAATAATGTCCTTCATCATATCAGTCATCATCGCGGCACTCATCCTCTGTGCTCGAGATTACATTAGCTACATCTTTACTGAAGGCGAGGTGGTAGCTCGTGCTGTTTCCGAAATGTGCCCTTTTCTTGCCATCACCGTCATCCTCAACGGCATCCAGCCAGTCTTATCTGGTGAGTCCAACCACTCGTTAGTCTCTATATGCATCATAAGTTTGTAACACTAATTGCAAGTAATTTTAGATATAAACAATGGGACCTTTAAGCCTACTCAGGTTACATTGGGCCAATTTTTGGTGATTTGAATTGGGTTAATTTTGGTTGCATTCGCGTTTTATAATTGACTCGAGTTTTGTGATAAACAAAGGTGTGGCTGTTGGTTGCGGATGGCAAACATTTGTAGCTTATGTGAACATTATCTGCTACTACATTATCGGCGTGCCTGTAGGCATCCTTCTTGGCTTTGATTTCGGCCTGGGCCTTGGTGCAAAGGTAAATGAACTTGAACTTGAACTCGGTGCAAACTATGAATGCTCGATGTAGGATGATTCGATTAAGTCAAATGTAAACTTGAAATCAAGCCGCCTTTCATAATATCAAATTACCAATCGTATGTACTTTAATTCAGTGTCGATTGGAAATAAAATTCGAGTGAATTATTCTGAGTTCAAGATAGATAAATTTTTTTTCGAGTTGTGTATGTTATTTGAAACTCGATTCAAAATTACTCGAAAGATGGATGGATGCAGGGAATATGGTCAGGGATGATTGGGGGAACATTCATGCAGACTCTAATTCTTCTGTGGGTCACTGCAAGGACCAATTGGAACAAAGAGGTGCTGTTCATTTTTTGTAATTTTCCCTTAAATTTTTTTTTTAAAAATAAAATATTTGCTGTTCATGCTAATCATAGCTTATTACTATGAAATCTGATATAAATATTCTCCATTATAAAAATTAAAAATCAAGTTGACTCACCCTGAGATAGCTTATGGTTAGTATTCAATATCCCTGATAGAATTTGGGATAAATTATATATGGGTCTCTTATTTATAGGATTATTAATATATTGGTTCATGCTTTTAATTCCTAAAGTTTTCAGTTTTAACATTTTTTTTTATTTAAAATCACCGTCTAATTCATTGAAAAGATAAATAAATGCTTAAATTATTCTTGGTCATATTTGAATTTATTTAAAATTTTGAGGCTACGAAATTTATTTCAAATTGATGAATGGTTTAATTGAGGTTAGTAGTTGAAAGAGTAAATATTATTTAAGTCCCTGAAGTTTAAGAGTAATATCAAGTAAGTTCATAGTTCTAAAAACCTTTTTATGAGATTCATAATGTTGATATTAAAATTTCAATAAGATATTTTTTACTTATTTCTATTTTTAAATAAAATTTATACTTAAATTAAATATATAAATATAAAAATAATAAAATACCCTCTATTCCACCTCCAGCCAACTTGTGGCATTGTAGCTAGGCCTGTCAACGGATCGAATCCAAATTGGGTTGACATCAACTGGATCCAATTTCAATATATCCGTTTATCTAAACTAAAGGGATCTTTAAGTAATTTATTTTATACTTTTTGTGTATATAATTTTATATTTATATTTCTCATATCCACGGCTTATTTTATTTTTTTCTCTAACTATCACAATTTCCTCACATCAAATAAAATTATTATCATATGTAAGATTTCGCTATCTTCTGTGTTAGAAGAAGCTTCACCACATATTTATAGTAGATGCTCTATAATTTGGTGAAGGGAAGTGGCCCTAAATATAGTCGGACGATAAAAGTTTTAGTATCTTTATAAATGTGTTGTGCGAATGCGATTTGAATTAAATTAATTTAATTTCGAGTAAGCTGATAACAAATATTAATCGATAAGAAATTTCTTTTGTGAAGCAGGTTCAGCAGGCACAGCAAAGATTGGATAAATGGGAGGACAAGAAGCAGCCTCTACTCGCTAATGTTCAACTCGATTAATTCATCGAATTGAAGATGAAGACGACTCTATGGTTCATACTATCATTTTGAATGAAATATTGAATCATGATCTGAAGATCAAAGTTTGGGGGTTAATTTGCAAATTTTGATTTTTTTTTTTGTTGATTGTGCAAAGTTTGAAATTTTGATTCGATTTTTTTTGAGGTAAAATCGTGCTGGCACATCTTGTCGATGGAAATTGAACAACGTTATTTCTCTAATGATGTTAGAGTTCTGTGGTATAATGCTATTAGCTAAGGTTATATATATATGTATGTATGTATGTATGGTATATATGAAAAATTTTTCGTTTAATCTGATTACATTTAGAGAATATTTGGTTCAAGGAGAAATTTTTGCGTGCACCAGTGCATGGTGCACAAGCCAATTAGCGCACGACACATTAGCACGCATGACCCACTTTTATTCACGTGTCGTGTGTTAATTGGGCCTGTGCACCGTGCACTGGTGCACGCAAAAATTTCTCTTGGTTCAAGAATGTTAACGTATCATATTAAAAATTTTATATTTAAATATTTTATCATGTGTAAATTACTCACTGGTCACTAGGTATAGTTTTAAGAAACTAATAAATTGATTCTAATTTTTAAAATAATATCTTAATTTCTAATTTGATATATTATAATATCAAAATTAATTTTACTTCAAGTTTTACACAAATTTTAAAATAAAAATAAATTTTATTTCAAATTTTATGTATACGTTTTTTTCAATTACATAAACACATAAATATTAAAAAGATAATTACATAAATATATATATATATATATATAAACATATGAATGTACATATATAAATACATTTGTATTCATGTAAGATTTGTTAACACGCTATTTTGATTACAAAATAAAGTTTGTATATAAAAAAAAATTAGCTATGTTTAGGAAAATTGTGGCTTAAGCTTCTGTTAGTTCTATGTATTGTTTTAGCCATAAATTTTAATTATAAATATTAATTTTATTTTATATTTAACACAAATATAAATATTAAAATTAATTTATTTTTCATTTTATATATTTTTTAATATTAAAATAATTTTTTATTATTAAATTTAAAAAATAATTTTTTTAAAAAAAATTAAAGTAAATGAGGCCTTAATATTTAAATATAAAATGACTTTGAAGCAATTCTTGCGAACAAAAACTAGGTTTTCATTTGAAATACGTTTTTTTTTGGATAATTACCTACATGCGATACCATTTTACTTTATTTATGCGTTATCCATCCATTCTTAGTTAATTACGCTATCCACACTCAAAATATTATAAAATCTTACATACACACACTTAAGTTAAACTTTAGTCAAAATCTATTTGAAAAAAAAGTTTCGTTAGTAAATCATTAAAATTATATTTTTACTCTTAATAGTACATATTTTTTTTTCTTCTTCGATGTCACACTAAAGCGCTGATCTGTCCTAAAATCAATTCACATTGTGGATATTTTCTTTCCTTACCACAACCTAAACATCAAAGTTTTAAGATTTTTACTCAAAATATATTTAAATATTCTTAAAATAATACGATGAACGGTTCAGATTTTTGTAACTTAACTATAGTTAGATTATTGAAAAATTATAATTGCTCATTATAATGGAAACAAGTGAAAGTATATGTATGTGAGATTTTATAATATTTTGAGTGTGCATAGCGTAATTAACTAAGAATGGATGGGTAACACATAAATAAAGTGAAATGATGTGGCATGTAGGTAATTATTCCATTTTTTTGGATCAAGTGCCATGTGGCGGGGTAGGATTGGATCTGCACAAGTTTAATGGATGCACCATGCGCTATCGTGCACACAAGAACCTCCGTCGAAATGACCGCGTTGGGAGAACAGATAAAATTGCAAGTAATTAACGCTCAAATGAAACAGTGTGTGCATGATATCGAACAGGTAAAAAGACCAATTAGCCCCTGTACAAATGAAGCAATTCCGGCTTAAACGACCCCCCGATTTTCTCCCGGCTGGCTCTCACAGTTGGTCGCACCGTGTCTGCGCGAACGACAGCGTCTCCTTCTCCAGATCGTAGACCACCTGCATATTCTGCTGCTGAAAATTCCCCAGAATCGAAATTCCCCTCGACCCCATCACCGTCAAGCACAGCAGCCCCGTTGCCGGATCCAAGATCATGTAGTTCTCCGCCGGCAGCTCCAGGTCGGCGCCGCCATCGAAGTGCAGCACTAGCTTCGGCACCTCCACTACCGCCTCATCCCCCGCCGGAGCCGAGAAGCACGAGTCCAGACCGACCTCTCCGCCTTCCGCCGCCGGCAGCTTCATCTGAGTCAGAAACGCCTTCTTCACCGCCTGGTAGCCCTCCGCTTCTAGGTACGTTATCGACGTGCCGGAATCGATGATCAGACCTCCCGTGCCGTCGCCGCGCAGGTCAAACGTCCCCTCCGGAATCGCCAGCCGCTGGCCGCCGACAGATATCCCCTTCAGCGACAGGTAATAGAAGGAAGGCTGCTCCGAGTTCTTCACGAGCTTCGTAGTGGTCGTCACGCCGGCTCCGGCGACGGAGCCGAAGTGGAGAGGGCTCGATTTGGAAGCATCGAGGGAGGTGAGGCAGTAGGAGAAACGGCCGAGGCCGAGCTGGGAAACGAGGGAGAGCGGCCCTCTGCCGAGGCCGACGAGGCCACCTCCCTGCGAGAAGCCGGCGCCCTGATTGTCGTTGCCACATCCGAAGGCGATCCCAGCGATCTTCGCTGGCGAATGAGAACCTGAACCAACATAACATTTTTTATTTATATATATACAAAAAAAATAATTTTTTTTATGAAAGTTGTGATGATGTCAAAATTATTTGCAAAGTTAAAACTTTAATAGATTTTTAGCTAAATTTAGATGAGTAATTTTTTATTTAGAATTATGAAATAAAATTAATTTATATATATTATGTGAAATAAAATTAATTTTATTAAAAATTTTAGTGACCTTTAATTAATTACTAACTAGTGAAGGCCAAAGGGCTAGATCTTGGTTCGAAACTGATCTAATAAATTCGGTCCAAAACTAAATTCTATTTTATTAGGACTAGTTTGGAGTGGATATTTAGGGGTAACCCAAAGAGATTGAATTGATTCCATGAGTTAAAAATTGGTTGAATGAGTGGTTCCGAAACTGAACTAGTCTGATAGATCATTAAAGGAATCATTTTTTATTTGGAAATCAGTATAACAATAACAACCAAGTTTTAATCCCGCTAGGTGAGGTCGGTTACATGAATTCTTTATTTCAATTGCGCTTTATTAATTCATAAATTATTATCTAAATTTAAGTAATTAAGATCACTCCTAATTATAGTTTTCTGTCATATCTTCTTTAGTCTCTCTCTTCCTCTTTGTACATAGGCAAGATCCAATAACTCGATTTTTCTAACTGGGGCTTCAATCGGTCTACGATTTATATGTCCAAACCATCTAAGTCGTCTTTTTTTAAGTTTTTCCCCAATTAATGTAACACTAATTTTCTTTCAGATATATTCATTTCTCATTTTATTCGTTCATGTATATCATATATTCATTTTAGCATTCTCATTTTTACAATATTTATTTTATTTGTATGTGTCCTCTTTACAAGCTAACATTCAGCACTATATATTATCACTAATTTTATTATAATTTTATTATAATTTTATAAAATTTATCTTTAATTAGTCTAGATGGAATTTTTTTTGGAAATCAATAGTAGTAAAGAAACTTAAATTAAATAAGTGGAACTGATTTAGAGCTGAACCGAAGTTGCTTTTGGTTTAATTCCTCAATAGGACTTATCTAGTTGGCCTTGAACTGGCTGAGCCACGTTCCACCATTTGGTGAATCCAGAATCAGTAGAATCGATCCATTTCAATCCAGTGGCCACCCAAATTTCTAACAAAATAGAGGATTTGTAGCATTGATTTAGCTCTATAACACACACGTGCGCGCGCACATACACACACATATATATTCTGAAGGCACCAGAGGATATCTATTTTTTGGCGACTTCAAAGTTGGAGAAATTTAAGGCCACTCGAAAGCTAGACTCCAAGGTTCAAAACATCCATAAGATATATAGTTTGAAAAGCACCGGCAATGGAGTACATCAAGCTAAATTTCGATATCACAATTGATAATGATTTGGGAAGCATTGGAATGGGAGTAGTTGCCCAAGATCAAGCGGGTAAGTTATTAGCTTATCTAGCAAAAAAAAAGATAAGTCATTTCGAGCTAATACTAGCAGAATGCTTGGTAGTTGATTTAGTGATCTTTCTAGCACATAAGTTAACATATTCGCTGCCGCTATATATATATTTATTTATTTTTTTATTTTAAAAAAAAGTAAAAAAAATATTTTAGAATTAAATTTATGCTACAAAATAAATAAATTAATAAATGTATTAGAATGTAAAATTATTCTTCAAGATAAATTAAAATTAATTTTAGGTCAATTGGTATGCGGTAAGTAGAAATTTCACCGAACCCAGGGAGAAGGTATCGGCGGCGAGGACGCCCTGGGTGGAGGACGAGTCGCCGTAGGTGTAGAGGTACTCGCAGCCGGAGGAAGAGCAGGCGGCGGAGGGAAGGGCGGCGCAGAGGCTGCTGGAGCAGGGGAGGTTGGAGTAGGTGGAGGATTTCGCTGGATTGAAGATGGGGCTGGGCTGATCAAAGCAGTCGACGCAGGGCTGGCACTGGGTCCAGATGAGGTCGCTGCCGGTGTCGACGATGGCCGAGAAGGCCACCGGCGGCGTGCCTAGCGCCACGTCCATCAGGAACTCGCCGTTTCCGGCGTGGACCGGAGCCTGCGCGTCGCGTAGGTCGCCGCCGGCAGGGGATGCTGCCAGGCGGGCGAGGCGGTGGTGACTCCGGCTAGCCGCGCGCTGGAGGAGCTCCATTTTGGAGAAGTTGCCATTGGCGTCAACTCGGCGCAGCTCGACGCGGATGGCGCCAACGGCGGCGACGGTGGAGATCGCCGGCGGTAAGGGGAGTATGAGGAAGAAGGGGAGGAATAGCGGCAGCGGATGCAGCAGCTTCCATGATGATGACTCCATCAAATTAATCAGAACCGAATCTGAGATACAAGATTGGAAGTATTCATATATAAGTTTGTGACAGCGTTACATTTGGTTAAATTATATCTGAGTCCCTCTAGATCTTATTATTGAATTACTTACAATCGAGTCATTTAGATTTTCGCTAAAATAAAATTTCTTCGTTATACTATTAGCTAGCACCAATGTTGTTAGAATCGGACTGAATTAAGAACAACTCTAGCATTTGTTTCGCGATTGAACTGGTCAAAACAGTAGGTGAATTGATGAAATTAAAGGAAAATGATATCATAAAACAAAAATATAAGCTTCACAATGAAAATCTTATTCATTTTTACTAATTCACTAAAATTATAAAAAAGATATTAAAAACATTGAAATTAATAGATTGATTCATCACTATTCGATCGATCGACTAGTTTGTCCGAGTCTGATATATATTTTGATTTTGACATCGAATCAGATGGATGACAAGCGACCTGTTCACAATTGAATCAATTGGATCTGCCGATCTAGTCTAGTTTTGCAAAACACTAGTTAGCAATACTTGTATGACATTTATCTTCTAAACAGTATAACCGTTATAGTTGGCAAAAATAAATAGAAAGAAGAATAAAATTATATGTGAACAAAAGATATTTTGATCTTATGCGTTTTTCAAATGGAGTCAAATGATAGTAAGTTAATATTTCACAACTGAAATATAGAGAAATAACTCATTTTGATTTTTGGGAACTGCATTACTTGAATAGTTCCTAGGAGTTCACCCATCTCAGTACTACTTTAATCCAAACACGCTTAATTACGGAATTTCTTATTATTAATCTCACATTTTTCTCCCAAAAGTCATCTCTATTACTTGAGATTATATAATCTACCTATACAATTCAGAAACTTTCATTCATTTTCGATGTGAGATAATTCATTTCTGTGTCCCCTCATTACTATTTATTAATTTAAAAGTCTTTCTCTTAGGACATCACATGACGATCACTCTCCGCCTTTTTCGGCCACGACCCACGGGCGTCACATTGAAGATGAGATCCTATTTAAGGGACCTTTTCGGCCCCTCCTGTCACATTGAAGATTCACATTTTTTGATTAATTGGGAACAAAAAAATTTGAAAAACTTAGAGATAATCCTAAAATTTCCACAATCCATTTTGTAAGTAATTTAAATATTAGGGTTTGCTTAGGATGAGATCCTATTTAAGGGACCCAGATATAATTTACCTTTATATTAACAATTTTATATGATGAAAGTTTTTTTTCTTTTTCTTTTTTTTGGATGGAAGATGAAAGTTTATTTTAGGTTAGAACGGGAGGGGCAGTGACGTCAAGCTGACGTAAAATTTCTACAGGATGAGAGAAGCTAACCGTCTATTGATTTCTCTTTCTTAGATCGGACGGATGATTCGCCGCCTTCTTAAAATCGGGCGGCTGAGAACAAAGCGTAGGATTCGTCGAGCTGCTTGCGGGCTAAGCTGGCTTGGAATTTGATTGGTTTCTCCGCAAGGTGGAAGATGAGATCTTGACCGTTGATGGGAAATCGAATGGGTCCGGGTTGGTTGAACGGTCGCGCGGCAGGACGGACTGAGTGCGTGTGAGCGGCATCGACCAAGAATTAAAATAAAAGAAAAAGGAAACGCCACCTTCCTTTCTAATTTTATTATTCTTTATCTTATTTAATTATTTTTTTTATGTATATATATTTTTTATTTTAGAGTGAGGTAGATGGATCTCCGTTTACTAATAAGAAAAAGAGAAGCAGGTGAACGGTCGTGGTGTTTTCTCGTTATCTTTCAAACTAAGGTCGTAAAAATAAGATCAAACTACACGATTCGATCCAAAGACCAACTGGCCTAGGACTGGTAATATGGGTCGACGGGTTGGGTTCTAGTCGAACTCGAATCCAACTAGATCTGAATAGCTTCAACTCGAACTCAATCTATTTATTAAACGGGTTGAAATCTATGACTCAAATGATTTATAGAGTAATTTTTGATAAACGGGTTGGTGCTCAACCCGACTAATTTATAAAGTAATTCTTGATAAATGTCTAACCCGACCCGATTATGTTCAACTTGAATCCGACCTATTTAATAAATGAGTCAAAATTCATGTCCTACACTCGAAAATTTTAGGTCAGGTTCGAGTTGGGTTCATGAATCCGGTCGTATATTACCACCCCTAAACTGGCTATCCAATTTAGTTCGATATCAAAATCAATTGCACATCAAATTAAGTCAAATTATAATAAATCAATCTCGGCAAGGCTAACCAGAAGATAAGCCACGCCGTTTGCATTGCAAGAGCAGAGATTTATAGCACTGGCTATTCGCCTTGAGAATCCTCTCACGAATTTCATCCAGTATGCGAATCTCAAGGCCTAAAAGGAGCCGGATTGAATTCAAAATAAACGGCATTCGCTGCATCAGATTCAACAGTAATGCACCCCTCAAATCCAAACGTAAAACTTGAGTTCTCATCATCTTGTAACACAACTTAGTCTCGGTGACATAGACTGGGGCAGGGTCGGTCAGGATTAGGGACCCCCCAATCTCTGGGCATTCCAGTAAGTGATACTCATTGTTCTCGACGGGGTTGCCACTCAACCTCCACCGCGTTGATCAAGACAGTATCTCGTCGAGTTAGAAAAGCTCCGCAAGGCATTTTTAGTGGGCCACTTTCATCAAGATAGTTTTTTTGCAGTGGAATGCTCCCAAAAGCTTCAAAGAGCTCTACTGTTGAATCCACCAGATTATCATCCATAGGCCAAGGGAAAGCAGAACGAGGGTTTGTTGGTTTTCATTAGTTCCTCTTAACTTTTTCGGGTTGTGGAATTAGTCTTTACTAACCGAGAAAGTCCATTCCACAAAATCTCCCAGTTGAGAAGGTTCAAATTGTCTGGGTTGCAAAAATGAACAGTCCAATGTCAACGTACCGTCCAATCTGATTTCTCTGTTGCAAGTCGAATGGCCTGGTCGGAAAAAAGGATGATCCGGTTTGGGCAATTCGGATTCTCCGTGTTCCGATTTGAAACCAAGTGTCTGCAGAAAGAAACTCAACTGGCTCCGCTGCGATAGGTTGATCATTATTGGGTGCTGTGAGTGGATAGTAGAGTGGATTTCTTGCCACACTGCCTGGTGATCGACCACCATATCCACTCCACTATATGTGAATCTTGGATTGGCCAAAATCACACAAGCTCCTAATGGTTCATTGCTGCTGAACCGAGATCCATAGGGGAAGACCGTAGATGTTGCAACAGCTATCACCCTCTGACAGGCATTCTTTCTCCGAAAGCCAATAAGCCTGCAAACAAAGTAGAAATTAGGAAGTCACTTGTATTTTAGATCAACCCACACAGTTCTTCCTTCCGAGCCCAGAACAATCTTCGCACCCCAACCTTCTGGACATCCATCAGACACTTATGCGCATGAAGGGTCAACTTTAGCATCTCCCCTTGTCATCAGCATTGACCTTTATAGCTGTACTGATAATATCTCCAATGATCATCCCTACATCTTCGATCATGGCTTTAGAACGAAGAGAAATTTGCAAAAAGGCCACGGCCTGAAATTCTGTCCATCTCTTCCTTGATTTTGAAAACAAAACGGAAAGTGTGTATAAATACCTCAGTAATCTCCGAAGTCCCATCAATCTCCCAAAGATTTACGATTTGTGCCAAAACATGCTCGTTTGTTGTAAGGCCTCCCCATCAAGATTCTTCTCAGCAAGTCCATTGTTGAGAAATGTCTTCCCTTCCAGACAAGTGTATCATAGCACCTATTGGTTCTTCTTCAATTTTCAGAGAGTTCTCTAATGACACATTATCTCCATTATAACATGTTGATCTCTAGACTCCAAGCGCCTGGACAGAGACCAGAGACCTTCCCCCTCTCACTAGCGTTATAATGAACGAGATAGTGAATTTGGATATAGGTATTGTTAACACGTGGTTCCTGCGCTGCATCCTGGCCGAACACGTGGCGCCCGTCAGGTTTGTACTTGATTGATTTGATTTGCTGATTCGGCTTCAGGTTTCGCTGGATCATTGACCCAGGTCAAACCTCGAACACGAGGATTCAACCAACCATCGTCCACGACGACCCAGGATAACCTCCCATAGCCTCGGGCACGAGGGTACGAGGTAATGCCTGTCACGATCAACTTCACCTAACCGCGCCGCTCTCCGTACGGGCGCCCTTCCCAAACGGAGGTGCCAGCATTTAAAGCCATCATCCTCCTCGTACAGCTGCGGACCTCTCCGGTGACAGACAAGCGGCGCTCAGAGCTCATCCACCACCTTCTCTCCAGAAAATCGGGGTGGAGCTGCACACGCCACATGGTTATAAAAACCACTGAATAGTTCCACACCAAGGCAGGGAGAGGATACAAGGTGAACAGCAGCGACATAGATAAACAAAGGAGATACAAGAAAAGAAGAGGATTTTTCCAACTGTAACAGGACTCCGGCTGAGGAGCACCTGAC
>JAEMOT010003661.1:863-11117 GCA_019297695.1 Apostasia ramifera
TTAAGCCCACTTATTCTGCTCTGTCATCTCTCTAACTTTGCTCTTTCCTCTTTCCTTGCAGAATTCATGGAGGCAAGAGTACCAGCAAGAGGGCACCACCCTGACTCTATCTATGCAGACTTTAGGCAGCGCGTTCACCAGTGTCATGGTTCGCATGCCAGGACCCACATAAATGTTCGCGCCCCAGCATGCGGGGGGCTAATGTTGACATGTGGCTCCAGCGCTGCATCACAGCCATACACGTGGCACTCTTTTATTTTGAACATCATGCACTACCCTCGTGAGTGAGGTTTGGGACCTCTAACCTCTACCCTCGTGGGTGAGGTTTGGGACCTCTAACCTCTACCCTCGTGGGTAAGGTTTGGACCTCTATCCTCTAACCTCTACCCTCGTGGGTGAGGTTTGGGACCTCTAACCTCTACCCTCGTGGGTGAGGTTGGCACCTCTAACCTCTACCCTCGTGGGTAAGGTTTGGACCTCTATCCTCTAACCTCTAACCTCGTGGGTGAGGTTTGGACCTCTATCCTCTAACCTCTAACCTCGTGGGTGAGGTTTGGACCTCTATCTTTTATCCTCTAACCTCTAACCTCTAACCTCCTGCATGATTGATATTTTCAGCTCTCCCAGCTACATCAGGCATGATATTTCTCAGCTATACCATCGCTGTCAACGTGCTCTATCTGCACCGTTTTCAATGCAATATGCTTCTTCCAGACGCGCAAATCAAGGGTCCGCATGCCCCAGCTGACGCGGATCCCCAGAAACAGTACCAAGATCCAAGGGTCAAGCTCTCTTTACTGACTCTGGTCTCTCTAGTGGTCGATAAGTGGCGCGAACCCAGAACTTGTCCACCTCCTTTTCTCCGGAAAACCAGGATAAAACTGCATCACCTGCTGCCTACAAATATCAAGGAGCAGGCTTCAAGAAAAGGAGAGGGGGGGAGAAAGGTCACTGGCTTCATCCACAAAGACCAGCCTTCTCCAAGACTAACGAAGGAGGAGAACTGGCCTCAAGAAGAGCAGAACTCCTCTATCACCTCTTGTAAAATAGGAGCTTGAGAATAAGAAAAGCTCTCTCTTTCTCCTTCTTTCTCTCTCTTCCTCTTGTAAGCTTTTTTAGCCTTCATGGCTATCCTTTTTTCCCATTAGTGAAACTTCTTCGCTGACCGACCGGTGGACGTAGGGGATTTCCTCCCTGAACCACCTTAAATCCCTGTGTGCTTTTCTGGTTGTTTCGGATTAATCTTCTCCCTGAGCCTCCATTAACAGGTTCGCCCCCCTCTTGCGCGTCGCCGTCTCCCGAAACTCTCTTTCTTTGGTGTTTCTCGGGATCCACACATCCTACGTCAACAACAATAAATGCCAAGTGCCACATGTGGATCAATCCATGAAATGTATTTCATATATATTTATTCATACTATTATATTTCTAAAGATATTATAATTTATATTAGATAGCATACAATGGTCATGTGATAGTTTAATTAATATAATAAATTGGTCATTGTAATTTTATGTTATTGAACATTTACTAAAAAATATTAACAACTCATTCTGTTAAATGATACAAACTATGATCAACTAAATTAGATATTTACATATCACTTCATACTTTGAATGCACAATTATAAATAACAGCCTCTCATATTGATGAATAACTTAATATCTTCTCTTCCTTAAACAGTATGAATTCGTAGATTTTTTTCAACTCAATGAAGACCACTGCTTGATTTTTACGCATTAAATATGAAAAAAAAAATCTTTAACGATGACAAATGTAACAAAACTTAAAAGTGAAAAAAGGTATATATATATATCCTGCACCACCCAATCGATCGCTTCTTGACTGAACCAAATTGCAATATCTCACGAAGTATCACCATCAATTCATAAATATTACAACTATCACATCATATTCATTTAAATTTTACGCATTTCACATATTTCACATCATATTCTTTGATGGTGAACTTCACATTTCTAAATTGGCCTTGATCTTAACTATATTATTAATATATTAATTAATTACTATAAATAAATTAATTTATATAAATAATAATTTAAATATTTATGAATTTATGTATTTTAATTTATTTATTCTATTTAAAATTTCCAATTAGGGTGCCGAATTTAAATTCGCATGACTATAATTTTTAATTGAAGTAAGAAAATTGATGTGTTTACAGTAAAAAATAAAAATATATATTAGAATTTAAATATTAATGAATATATGCATTTTAATTTACATATAATATTATAAAGTATATGAAATATGTGAAATATGCGAAATGCGTAAAATTTAAATGAATATGGTGTAATAGTGGTAATATTTACGAATTGATAGTGAAATGCGTAATTTCGTATAAATTTTATGTCATGTATGTAAAAATTCCTATTTTTTTTATGAAAAAAAGAAAAAAATATATATTTAAAACAAAAGATTTTTAAGGAAATATTTTTATGAAATTTTTTAGAGTGGGGGGTTGTTTGTCACATCAGAAGGTGCTTCAGGGTTTTTGGATCATTCACTCAGCAATGAAAGTCCATTAATTGGGATGCCCCAAGTATTTGACAGTTCATGTGCACCATAATATATATATATTATATTATAACTTACAAGGTCCCAAATGTTGGCCAAAAATCAATTTTAGCTTTCTAATTGGGACTCCAACATGGGACCAAATTATGGGACCACTGAAGTAGCCATGCAACTTTCCAATAATTTGGACTTGCAAATGCCCAGCTCTGGTCCAATCTCAACTTATGTAATGATTTATTTTACATGGCAACACCCATGCATATGTAGCTTTAATTATTTGATTACTTTGTTAAGTTCGGTAAAATATCGATTATAGGTCTCTAACGTGTTAGGGTTCTTGTTCCGTCCAAAAAATTAATTTGAATCACAGCATATTATTGCTCGAGTTGCAAGTTTTATTATCTTTTCATATATTTCTTATTTTCTGTGCAGCCTGCTGCAGTCTAGTTTGTACATATATGAAAGACTAATGAGAGATACTTAAATAATTTTATACGAGTTTTTGTCAAATTGTACGTACTAAATTTGGAGATCAATGTGTAATATTTTGTATTTTGTTTATATACATGGTTAAATTTGAATTAAATAGTATAGCTTGATTTTTGGGCCAAGAGCTTTTTATTTACAAAAGTTGAGTTATTTTGATTCTTTTAATTTTTATTTAAAAAATAAAAGAAAAATTTACATCTGTCATTTTCAAAGAAATTATTTTTATAAGAGGTACCTAAGTGAAATATTTATAGGGGTACTTCCTAAGTCTAATATATACAAAAAATATCCCTATTTTAAATGTTAATTTATATGTAATATCCCCTCTCTAACTTTTATTTATTAATTTTTTAACCCAACTAAAATTATCACATATATCTAAGATTGCATCTAGCTCGTTTTAAAAAGATTCATAATAATGAAGTTATAGAAGAAATAAAGATCTTAAAAATAAACAAAATTAAAATAAAGGTGATTTAGAAAAAAAATTATAGATTTTATTTAAGGACTAGATGTAATCTTAGTTACATGTGTTAACTCCAATTTAATTAAAGTAATTAGTAGCAAATGAAAGTTAGTGCGGCCAGAAGTACTGCCAGTAAATTCATATTAAAAATAAGAGGTACAACAACAACAACAACAACAACAACCAAGCCTTAATCCCACTAGGTGGGGTCGGCTACATGAATCCTTTGTTTCCATTGCGCTCTATCAGTTACTAAATTCGTATCTAAGTTTAAGTAACTAAGATCACTCCTTAAAGTTTCTTGTTATGTCTTCTTTGGTCTCCCTCTTCCTCTTTGTACATGGACAAAATTTACTAACTCAATTTTTCTAACTGGAGCTTCAATCGACCTACGATTTAGATGTCCAAACCATCTAAGCCGACTTTCTCTAAGTTTATCCTCAATTGGTGCAACACCAACTTTCTTTCGGATATACTCATTTCTCATTCTATCCTTTCGTGTATATCCACACATCCACCTTAACATTCTCATTTCTGCAACATTAATTTTATTTGTAAGTTTCCTCTTTGCAGGCCAGCATTCAGCACCATATAGCATCGCTGGTCTTACTACAGTTTTATAAAATTTATCCTTGATTTTAGATGAGATTTTTCTATCGCACAACCCACCAGAAGCATTTCTCAATTTTACCCATCCTGCTTGAATCCTCCTAATAACGTCATTATCTATTTTGCCATCATTTTGTATAATTGATCCAAGGCATCTAAAGCGCTCACTCTTTTTGACAATTTGCTCACCAATTGTCACATCTCCAATATAAGTATTTCTTTCTTGACTAAATGTGCACTCCATATATTCAGTTTTTGATCTACTGAGATAAAAACCTTTAGATTCTAGAGCATTCCTCCAAAGCTCTAATTTTGCTTTAGCTCTCTCTTTAGTTTTCTCAATAAGAACAATATCATCTGCAAAGAGCATACACCAAGGCATTTCATATTGGATATGTCCAGTCATGACTTCCATAATTAAATCAAAAAGATACGGACTTAAAGCCGAGCCTTAGTGTAATCCAGCTGTAATAGGAAAATCTTAGTCAAAACCTCCTTGTGTTCGAACAGAGGTAACAGCTCCTTCATACATGTCTTTAATAACTTGAATATAAACAGTGCAAATCTCTTTCTTTTCTAAAACTCTCCAAAGTACTTCTCTTGAGACTTTATCATAAGCTTTTTTCAAATCAATAAAAACCAAATGTAAATTTTTCTATAAGGATAGCATATATAGAAAAACTTCCTCAAAAGTGATAGATGTAAACTCCCCAAAAATAAAAAAATATTTATTATTCTTGAATATAATATTAAGAGAATAATACAAATAAGTTTCTATAATTTATCCATAATTGCACTTTGATTCATTCCTTTTAAAATCCTCACTTAGATCTCTAAGATTTCAAACATAAGCAACAGAGTTAAGTGAGATTTTAAAATATATTGACCTAGATATAATTATAGATTTATTATAAGGACCTATCAGTAATTACCCTAAGTTAAGAATTAGCTTTTAATGCAACAATTTCTCAAGTATTTACAAGGAAAATCTCGTGATCAGACAAATTTACATATATACCACCAAAATTAGACTATTTACATATTGAATATCAAAAGTTTAATTTTCACATATCACACTTTAAATTGGTTCATATTACAATTTAATCATATTTTATAGCATTCTCACTCACATTCTTTGTGTGCACTTGTATGTGATGAGGTACATATAATATTTAAGAAAATAGAAAAAAGGAAGACTGAGTAAATGTAAAATTTTTGGTAGAATAATGATTTTATAATAAACTTATTTGCGTGTTTGCTTATAAAGTTTAATTTTAAATTAAAATTTTTTATTAAAAATCATATATAATGTGAAGTGAAATAAAAAAAATGATATAAGTTAGTTGTTATTTTGATGTGTAAATAAAATGTGAAATATAGTTAATTTTTTATTTTTTTAAAAATATATATATATATATATATATATATATGATGTGAAATATAATTAAATTTTTAATATTAAAATTTATAAATAATGTGATATATTAAATTAAAATTAATAAAATTAATTTTAATTTAATAAATAAACAGAAATTTTTTATTATTGTTGAAGGGCTTGATTTTCCTTTATAAAATTGATATTCCAATAATTGGCACTGTTATAAACCTTTATAAAACGTGCATGTAAAAATAAATTATTTATTTCATCAAAACATAAATAAATTATTTAATTTTATGGTAATTGCATGCAAGTCCCTAAGGTCTGCCCAAGTTTTAAAATACCTCTTTACAGCTTTTTGCTCGGACCAAAAAATAGTTAATTCATTTTTTAATATTTTTTAATTTTATATTAAATTTTAATAATTTTTTTCTCCTTCCAATAAATTTAATATTAAAAATTTTTATTTCACGTCTAATATAAATTTTAATGCTAAAATTAAATTTATTTCATATTTTTATTTTTCTTAATATTAAAATAATTTTATTTTATATTAAATTTATATATTAATATATTTTGTTTTGTAGTCTATAAATAACTCTTCATTCCATTAAAAAAAAGTCTTAGCTACAGACATGGCTGTTCCTTGGAATGTAAATAATATAATCGTAACATGTTTAATAAAATTAATTAATATATTAAAAATAATATAAAATATAAAATAAAATATAATTTTTTATTTTAAAAATGATACAAAATTAATTTATTATTATTATTTTAATAAAATAATTATTTTGGTTGTATCATATGGTCAAAACGGTGGATCAAATAAAGCACTTAAATTATTTAGACCTATATAATAAAAAAAATTATTTAGACCTATGTGTAATGATCTTTGATGCAATTTTATCATTACAACACCTGTCGAACTCTCCTCTCTCAGCCACCCTAGCTCTCTTGCCGCTGCTATTTGCCGTCCCTCCCTCTCTCAACGCAAAGAAGAAGGTAAAGAGTGAGAGGAAGAGAGGGAACGGTGGAGTGGGATACAAATTATTAGCAGTGCCAACCTTGTCGAAAAGAAAGAGAGACAAAGAAATGCTGGAGAATGGTGCAGAACTGATCGATCATTTATATATTCAAGTTAAACCAATCTGACTAATTAAGAAATCATTTTGGATATGTTTGGACTTTGGCCATACTCAAAGTTCTCACGCATGGTTATAGTCAAACTCATTATAACAAATTTAAACTCATATATATCTACAGTATAACAAATGAAATTGTGTGCAAGATAAAATATACATGTTAGAACTTTCTCTAACACCCCTTGCCAAATAGCAGCCCCAAGTCGAACAGCAGTCCCAAGTCTAACAACAGCAAGTCGAACAGCAGCTCAAAGGGACATCACCAGATCGTACTATTCGTACTACTACGTCAACTCAGCATTTAAGACAGCATGGGAGCCCACTCCCTAGTACTCCTTTGTAGGAGTAGGTGTCAGATGTGACAGAACCTATTGTATCTCCTCCTCTCCAGGTTATAAAAAGGGGGCTCGTGCTCTCTCAAAGGGGGCGACTCTTTCTCTACCCTCTCTCTCTTGTACTCATTTGGTCTCCCATTAGAGACCCTCAAGCTTTGTAAGAGGAGATGGAATTAGTGGATTCAAATCACCTGGACGGCGTCGTGGTTTTTCCCCCGGACACTCGGGTTTTCACGTAAAAATCGCCGTCTCATTTCTCTTTATGGTGATGCATTTTTTGCATCAACAATACATGTAGAGCATTTTTCATGATACAAATTTCAACACAATCCCATATGGAAGATTAAAAAATACAGCATTTCATTGTTTTTCTTGATTTTTTATTGTAATTCCTTTAAATACAAAATATTGAACTGCCAAAAATTCAGAATTTTCTTTTGATGGCACAAATATTCAGAAGGTGGTGAAACAAAAAGTTGCATATGAAGAAGCTATCACATGCCATGCTATCTATCACCTTTGCACAAGTTTTCTAGTGTTAATTAAACTACAAGGATACAATCCAAGTATCTTAAATATATAAACTAGTGAGGGCAAAAGAGAAAATTGAATGCAATAGATTTGGGTAATGAAAAAGTACATCTTTTCGTGATTCCTAATAGTGGCAAATTTCACTATAAGAAGAATAAGAATAAGTCGACTAAAAGTGGCAACAGACGAAGAGCTGTAGCTGAGTCATAACCTACAAGCATTCGATATAGAATGAGTTGCTAGCAATTCGCAAGAAATGTAGTGATCCAGTTTGGTAGCCAATGCTTTGGTTTACCAGTAAGCTTTGGCGGGATGTTTCGATTATTACCTTTTCAAACCAACACGTCGCTAATCGGTCGCTAAACAACAATTGAAGTTGTTGATTGATAGTATAACAATTATCGACTTGAATAATACTAGCGACCGAACCCGATTGGTCAATGACTATTTAGCTATCAAAAAATTATGTACCAGCCAAAATGCGACTAGTTGGTGGTCAAATTGTGCATGACAATTGGACATCAATGTGGTTGTTAACTTGCTAGCCAACAGAAATTTGTCATAGTTTTGATTGTTTTTAGATAGTCGATTGCTAGTTGGATTCTAAGTTGATGATTGTCAAATTAAGCTCGATCGTCAAGAAATAATGACCAAATTATTAGCATTGTTGTGTAAACCAGATTGAACCACTTTGTCCGACTAGCCCAACCTTGAACCTGCGTCATCCGGACTAGTTCGATGCTAAAATCAATCTACATATCAGACTACACCAAATCATAATAAATTAATCTTTCTATGTATTGTTAGAGTTTTATAATGACAATGAATTATGTAATAAATAAATTTATTATTATAAACATTAAAAACCATTTTTTACGGTTAATATTATTCTAATAAATTTTTTAAAAATAGTAATTTACCAGTTCAATCAATTCGATGACTAATTTAATTGATTTAATCATGAACCAGATAGTAGATCAGTTCTTACTTTAGTCCGATTTTAATTACAAATTGATCATTAGCACTCGACATAAGTGACTGTCCTTTTTTTTTTATCGATGCTTATTCAATACTGACCAATTATAGCGGAGAATGCTGTCATTGAGCCCCTTGTTTGTTGGGTTGCTATTTCGAGAAAAATTATATATTTTATCTTTTAATTCATATAAAGGCACATACTAATAGGGTTTAGTTTATTTTTTTAATATTAATTTTTGGGTTAAGGTAAATATAAGAAAGATTTAGAGAAAAATTAATTAGAGGTACATAAAAGACTGCCTTCTTTTGTTTTACTTGGGCTCCACAGCTTTCATGCTTGAGATGGGGTTCATGTGGGCAAGGATGCCCTTCTTTAGCCCTCACAATACTTTTAGGACCACTGAAAAAACACACAACTGTAAGAAATAAATGCATAAACAGACAAAGTAAAGAGGAAAAATATAGTTATGATATACCTAATCTTTATATTTGGTACCGCCTTAACCTCCTTTTAATCTTAATTGTAACATATAACAAATCAGAACAGTTTTTGTTTCGGCCAACCAATAGGATACCGCCGCACAAGTAGTGGGCGATGTCTGCCAGTTGGCCTGCCCATTGTATAGAGACCGTCCACAACAACAATAACAATAACAAATAAGCCTTAATCCCACTAGGTGTGGTCGGCTACATGAATCATTTGTTTTCATTGCGCTCTATCAATTAACAAATTCTTATCGAGTAACTAAGATTACTCATTATTGTTTCTTGTCATGTCTTCTTTGGTCTCCCTCTTCCTCTTTGTACATGGGCAAGATCCAATAATTTGATTTTTCTAACAAGGGCTTCAATTAGCCTACGATTTATATGTCCAAACCATGTAAGCCGACTTTCTCTAAATTTATTGTCAGTTGATGCAATACAAACTTTCTTTCAGATATACTCATTTCTTATTCTATCCTTTCATGCATATCCACACATTCATCTTATCATCCTCATTTCTACAATATTTATTTTATTTGTATATTTTCTCTTTGCAGGCCAGCATTCAGTATCATATATCATTGCTGGTCTTACTATAATTTTATAAAATTTATCGTTAAGTCTGATTGTAATTTTTGTTATCGTACAACACGCCAAAACTATTTCTTCATTTTACCCATCCTGCTTGAATCTTACTAAAACGTCATTATCTATTTCACTATTATTTTATATAATTGATCCAAAGTATCTAAAGAGTTTATTTTTCTTGATAATTTGATCACCAATTGTCACATCATCAATATAAGTATTTTTTTAAGTAAATGTGTATTTCATATATTCAGTACTGAGATGCAAACATTTAGACGAACCCTATATGTGACAAACCCTAAATTTTATATCGATGATAAATAAAGTGCAACACATCTTTTTGTTCTTCTCGAGTACACTGAGATGTGCTCGTATAGTCATATATCAGCTAAGTTTTTAAAATGACATCAATCAGACAAATACTTAGGAGTTCAATTTAATGATTAGGATTTATATAAATTGAAATTTTACCAAGGGACTCAGAAATAAATGATGTGGGACTTGAAAAAATGATAGTACAAAGATTCCTTAAATGAGTTAGAGATCTAATAAATCATGAATCACATGGTGTTTATTTAATAAATATTTATATTTTTAACTCTTAATTGTTGCTCTTGATTTAATGGTTATAAATATAAATAAAAAATTAATCAATAATTAATAAAATTTAATCAAAGACTATAAAAGAAATATTGAAGAAAATTATATATATAT
>JAEMOT010003661.1:11204-107280 GCA_019297695.1 Apostasia ramifera
TATATATATATATATATATATAGTATTTCTATTTTCTTAAATAAATTTGATCTTATGCTATTTCAAATTAAATTGATAAAAATTTTAAGCTATAAAAATAACTTATTATCTAGTTTCGTTGAATCGAGGAGTAGTTGTAGCGAGATATTATGGAATTTGTTTTTTTTTTTATGCAAAGATATTATGAAATTTTAATATTTCAGAGTTGTTAGTAATATTATTTTGTCTAAATAGTGATGCTCATGATAATTTTTTTTTTAATTTTTATTTTTATTTTCACTCTATGTAGTTTGAACAAATGTGCAGCTTATGACTACATACTATGATTTTGAATTCAAATAATATATAATCGATGAATTAGTTTGCAAATATAGAATGGAGGGGTAATTCTATTCGGTCTCTAAGATAGATTTTTGATTGCATATAAGTTCATAAAAATAAAAATTTGCTATTTATGTCCTTTTTGTTAAAATAGTTTTCATATAAATCCTTTTTGAAAGATTCATTTAAGTTTAACTATTAAGTTATTTTTTATAATAATTAAAAATATATCTTTAAATATTAAAAAAAATTATTATAGATTGAGATATAAAGAAAAAAATAAAGAGTGCTATTAAAATAATAATTTGAAATACCTAAAACATGTTTATAATACTTAAGTGTATATTTTTAATTTTTTAAAATGAAACTTAATATTCAGAATTAATAAAATTAATTAAAAAGAACCAGAGTGAAAAAAAAAATTTGCAAGGGAGATCTAATTAATATATTATTTTGTAGACTTACATAGAATCTGAGTTCTGTCAAAAGGCCCAAATAGAATTACCTGTAAAATAAATTCTATCATGTTTATATGCTTATGATATTAAATGAATTCGATTATGTTAATGTGTATAACTATATAGGTTTTTGTTTGGTGTTATATATTGCGATAGTTTGGCAAATGTTTCGCGAATGCCACTTTAGTTTGCGATGTATTAGAGCCATCTATAACCGACTATTCCAAATTGCAACCAATTATAGGTGGATTTTGTGATCAAAAAACGATACCAAAGATATCACCAATAGGTCCTAAAAACTATAAAATTGCAACATTGTCACAACTCGGCTACAGATTGGTTGCAATTTGAGGTCACCTTTGTAACCGGTGTCATCAAGTCATGAATGCGTATTTGAGGTAGAAAATTGACTTTCTGTATTCGATATAATAGCCACAAATGCCTTTTTTACTGTGCGTTACGACTTTGTTATTATTGTCTCTAACTCTCCAAAGAAATCTACATGAAGCCTTGGATCCAAATTAACATAAAAGATTCCAAGATGCAAAAAGAAAAATAGAAAAATGTTCTTCTAATAAATTTCCATCAATGTACTCCTCATGATGTAATTAATGAATTAGTAACACAAAGTGCCACAAAGTATACTTGCAACAACTACTTGGCTCAATTTGATTTTAAAAAATTAAAAAATATTTAATGTTACTAGCAATTTGATCCCTCTAGTTCAAACTTACGTGCAATTGAGTCCCAATAGTTTTCAAATTAATCAAATTGATTATCTAATTTGAGATAATATGCAAATAAACTGTTTAATATTAATAAATAAACCTAATAAAGAATGTTATTTTTAATTATAAATTTAGTTTGAACATTATCTTTATCTAAAATTTTTGCTCACTTTTCAAAGTAGTTAAATGGCCAGACAATCCGATTACAACAATTGGATTGTCCGTTCACACTAACGGTGGCGTGACCGAACAATGAACAGATGATCCGACGTCGTTAGATTGTTTAACTAGACCAATTAAGTGGATCTATTTGCACGTTATTTCAAGCTAAAACACTAATTTATATTTATATGTTATTTGAAATTAGAGGATCAATTTAATTAATTTGAAATATCAAAACTATTTAACCAGAAAAATTATGAATCTAAGCAACTGTTTGTACAAGAACTGTCCCAATCTCTGAGAACATAGACAACAGGAAGGGCGTCGAGTCTAGAAACAAAAGCTATTAATGGGTTTGTCGCGCGGAACATGTTAGTCATTCACAAAAAAACAACGATATACCACATGTTGTTGGCGGACTCTGCAATTGACGACAAGCAGACAGAGCAAATTGCCACACCGTCTGATCATGCTAACAACATGGACTAACTGGATGATCCGATCGGGCTTGTCTAGCATAGCCAAATTGTCCGGCCAAGCCACCCAGTTGATCTTGTTGGACAGTCTGGTCACACCGGATTGTTCTGTCATGCCATTGTGATCGAATGGTCTAATCGTCATGACTAGACCATCCAACTGTTTGCTCTGTTTGCTCGCCATCAACTGCAAATCCACCTGCGACATATAGCACATTGCCATTCATTTGTGAACTATTAACGTATTCCGCGTGTTGAATCCAATAATTTCTTCTAAAAACAGTGGCTTGAGTTTTCAATATTAAGTACAATTTAAGTCGAATAGATTAAATACTTATTCGATTTCAAGTTGCACAACAACAACAACAACAACCAAGCCTTAATCCCACTAGGTGGGGTCGGCTACATGAATCCTTTGTTTCCATTGCGCTCTATCAGTTACTAAATTCTTATCTAAGTTTAAGTAACTAAGATCACTCCTTATAGTTTCTTGTCACGTCTTCTTTGGGCTCCCTCTTTCTCTTTGTACATGGGCAAAATCCAATAACTCAATTTTTCTAACTGGAGCTTCAATCGGCCTACGATTTAGATGTCCAAATCATCTAAGCCGACTTTCTCTAAGTTTATCCTCAATTAGTGCAATACCAACTTTCTTTTGGATATACTCATTTCTCATTCTATTCTTTCGTGTATATCCACACATTCACCTTAACATCCTCATTTCTGTAATATTAATTTTATTTGTATATTTCCTCTTTGCAGGCCAGCATTTAGCACCATATATCATCGCTGGTCTTACTACAATTTTATAAAATTTACCCTTGATTTTCGATTTCAAGTTGCACAAAGCTTAATTATCAATCTTATTTTTAAATTAAATATTCAGTACACAATTAACCATACAAATATACATAGGTAAATCTTGCTAATTTTATTAACCTCTGAAGATAAAAAATATAAATTTATCTTTTTTTTTAAATTTAAGTTGCTTAGACATTTTAAATTACTATTATATCCTTACATATTTACCGTTTTGTAAAATATAATAAAAATCTAAATTTTGATTTTTATTATCTCTTATTTTTCCCGAATTAAAAATTTAAAATTTTTCAAAATATAAAAATTAACTACTGAAAATAATCTAATAATATAATAATAAAAAATTAATAATTATATTAAGATTAAAACACAGTATTTTTATAATCTAAAAAATTTAAATTAAAATTTTTAAAAAATTTAAAAATTAAAATCAATTTGCAATGCTTTCCAACCTCAAGAACCCAAATACAATTTACCCATATATTTATATAAACACTTAATTTAATTGGATACATGTGCACATATTAAATTGATTTCAAGCTATATTAGTTTGGGGCTAAAACGATACTAATTTAAAAAATAATAATAATAATAATAAATAAATTTTTTAAATCATTCTACACAAATTCAAATATAAAAACTATTATTTTTTACTTTACATACTTAACAATTTAAAATAAAACTATCAACTTTATTTCATATTCTAGACTAAAATATTTAAATCGAGTATTTTGATCTAAAATATGAAATAAAATTTATATTTTTATTAAAAATTATTGAGTATGTGAAGTAAAATATTATTTTTTATATTAAAATTTGTGTAGAATAATAAAAATAATTTATTTATTATTATTATTATTATTATTTTTTAAACTAATACTATTTTGATCCTGTTTTGATCCTCGCGCCAAATAGGAAACAGGGCTAAGAGACTTCAAGTAAAAAAAAATCAAGTAAACATAATTGCTAGGCCTAACACAAATCATATTTTACTCGCTTTAAATTTAACTCAATTTTCTTATGTCATAAAATCAATTTGCTCGTAAAAAAATCAAACTCAACTCATAATTGACTAAATATCTATATCATTATATGTCTATAGGCTTTTTAAATATATATTAATTTATTAAACTTACGTAAATACATAATATAAAATATATATTAAAGAGATTTAAGATATGATCTACGTACAAATAAAATAATAATAGATATAAAATTAGCTAGAAAATTGGCATAAAATCTAATTAGTTAAGTTGAGGCAAATTCGCTCGAACTCGACTCGTTATCGGTACTCGGCATAAAAAAATTGCAACCTTCAAGCACAGAGAAACAAGTAAATGGAAATGGAAAGCAGAAAGCAATTAGTTAGTGAGACTCATATTAGATATTGGCGATAAGATTAGGTATTCTCTCTCACCAAAGAGAATCCCAGAGGGAATTAATACCCCAATCCATTCCAAAAGGGAACAGCTGAAGAATTCCATTGCCAGTGCCAAGCATGAGAAGCCATCCTCTCTTTCCCCACACAAGAGAAGTGGTTGCAACTGTCTTTGCCCCCACAACAAAAGCATGATAATTGTTCTTGTTATCCCTGGTAATAATGCTGCCATCAGCCTCCCAACTCCTGCAAGGGGAAACACAGCCATTACATCAGCCGGTACCTGCCGCCGACTATCTAGCTAGGAGGACGACGACATCATGCACATAGGGGGGGGGGGGCGTCAAACTGGGTCCATGGCGTGGGTTCAAGTCTGACTTAAAAGTAATCTAAGCTGAAGCAAATTAACCCAAATCTGGCTCGACTATGTTTGAGCCAATGCACATCGGAAAAAAAAAATTGTTCCAAACACAACAAGGATGGGGAGGGAGTGATTTCCCAGAACCAATGTAGGAATTTTGGGTTGTGATTTTTTATCTAGAAACTAAAATAATGCAGTGGAAACACAAGGAAGTTATGATCCACCCCATTAGAAACATAGAAGTCTGATGAAGAAGAAGAAATAATAATTTTGAGAATAATCTCAGAGATAATTTTATCGATTGCTATTCACAATAGAGGATATAAGTTTATACACAGGCAACTCGACTACTACACATTGATGAAAAAAAAATTAAAGAAAATTACCTAACATATCCTCCCAAGCATATTAGCTTTACATTATAATTTTTGTATAAATTAGATTCCAAAAATATGTAAATAACATAAATAGAATTAGTAAAAATGCTCCAAAACTGCCGAAAATGGCCTTTTTGAGGCTGAAAATTCACTTTTATGAGTGTAGCTAATAAACCGCATTGTGAGGCCCGTCAAGTGCTTTCTGGAAAGATACTGTGCGTCCCGTAACTCTTACTAAATTGGGAGATATCATAGTTTGAATTTTCCCGCGCTCATCTACATGATTTTCCTTCATTTTATTGAATTCCTCCGTATAATTCTCCGCAATTTATTCTACATCATAAAATGAGTTGAAATGAGCACAAAAGAATTGAGATCACCAGTCCAGCCTTGACACCCCAACCATCACAGCAACTATTCAGTCTAATTATCAGCTGAATAATTAATTAGAGGTAAAGATGAGAGTAATCACCCAAAAGATCATTTTGAGATAAATTGAGTAGAAAGTAAAATCTTTCAAGTTGTGTCCGGCATTAATGGAAATCCACTAGGCTTTTACGGTACTTCAGCTACAAGGCCATGTGCCACCATTGGGAGGGAAGTACTGAAAGCTGGGTTGGGCAAAGGGAAGAAACTGATAAGAAGAGAAAAGAGCATGGAAGTAAAGAGGGAACCAGTACCTGCAATTAATGTAAGTGGAATCAGCTGGGTGTGGAATTTCATAGCAAACTTTAGAACTGTACAAGCATTGTAATCAAAAGTAAAATTAATTGAAAGAAACATTCAATGTAATTCAGAAGCTAAGCTCTTTTTCCTTTTTTATTTTTTTTGTCCAAAACACTATAATTCGCTTTACCTCAATTGGAAATTAGAGCAGTGTGAATTCGAACTTGGGGCTACCTGATTTCAGGTAATTTTTTTCACTACTGGGCTAAGAGGAGCTCCAGAAGCTAACTCTTTCTGGCCATTACAGGGGGGTTTTACCAAGTTTCCAAGGTATACCAATAGTGTAAACCAGATATTTTACAAAGTAGAAACTGCACGCAACTTATCATTTATAACACTAAATTGTAATCTTATACAATCATTTATTCCCTTGCACATGGACCATATTAAAAGTTAATGGATTCTTGCAGCATTTACACCTTTTTCTTATGTGACATAATTTCCATAAAAAATATGATGTTTAGGCAAATACAGATTTTTGGAAGTTTCATCATAACTAATAATGGATCTCATAGGATAATTGCACAGTTTCTACTAGGAACTTGAGATAGTATTTTCAGGCCAAGCCAGTGCAGATTTAACTACTGAAAAACCAAAGTAAAAGTTTTCTAAAGGCATTTGTTTGGGATAAACAACATCCCAGGATTCTAATTGAGGCATTTGACGATATATTGGATGAGAGAAATCACATAAATACTAATAGACATTTAGTTCAATGTTATCTTAATGCTATGTCATACTATCTACAACAACAACAACAACAACAACAACAACCAAGCCTTAATCCCACTAGGTGGGGTCGGCTACATGAATCCTTTGTTTCCATTGCGCTCTATCAGTTACCAAATTCTTATCTAAATCTAAGTAACTAAGATCACTCCTTATAGTTTCTTGCCATGTCTTCTTTGGTCTCCCTCTTCCTCTTTGTACATGGGCAAAATCCAATAACTCAATTTTTCTAACTGGAGCTTCAATCGGCATACGACTTAGATGTCCAAACCATCTAAGCCGACTTTCTCTAAGTTTATCATCAATTGGTGCAACACCAACTTTCTTTCGGATATACTCATTTCTCATTCTATCCTTTCGTGTATATCCACACATCCACCTTAACATCCTCATTTCTGCAATATTTATTTTATTTGTATGTTTTCTCTTTGTAGGCCAGCATTCAGCACCATATATCATCGCTGGTCTTACTATAGTTTTATAAAATTTACCCTTGATTCTGGATGAGATTTTTCTATCGCACAATACACCAGAAGCATTTCTCCATTTTACCGCTATGTCATACTATCTAAAAATAATAATTGTTTTGTTTAACATCTTTAGATAACTAGGCACTTCACTTTATGCCACTCTAAGTCTCTCCTCGAAACACAATCAACCATAAAGATAGTATGCCAGACGTTAAGCCCCAAACTAATCAATAGTAGAAATAGAACTTAGACATGATTTATCAGTTCACACTCAATACACTAGATGAGTCCCAACCATTGACAAGTGAACATCTTCGAAAATGCATGGGATGTTGACACACAATACTCTTTGGTTGAGGGCATAACACATCCTAACATAGCCCACTATTCTTGACGTCAACAAACAAAATTGCCTAAATATATGGCTAACATCTTAGAGAGATTAGAATACAATTGGATGCAACTGTATTATCAAAAAAAGAAAAATGGATGCAACTGACAAAAGAAGTATTTATGAGTCATAATAATGCATGCCGTTATAGGCCGTGGGACCATTTTGATACATCGACTCACAAATACAAAGGCATCCTTTAGATGCACGAACATCTAGTCTTTCCACAATGCATCTCATATTGATTGTAAGCAACCTACCAACCCAGGCTTCTTCCTCTAATCATAAGGAAAGATGCATTACGTAAGCCTCATACAAATATCCTCAAGCACGAAGGTGGAAGTGATGACTTCCAAAATTTCCACTCTTCCATTGTATTGTGGGGTTGATCCTCATTTCCCTCTTTCTACTTTCCTTGCAAGTTGGTTGACTACATTATCTCAAACACTATCATAAGCCATCATCGATCTTCAAATGCCATCATCAGCTATCATGCCCCAAGATCTCCCCAGTAACAAATCCAGATGTCATCTCAGTCATTTAGAGTTCTGCTTGAACAATGATTCACTAGTAATTAAATATTCTAGAGTTGCTTCAAGTCACTTATGCCTTAGATGGGCTATACAAGAAAATAATTCAGTATATTGATTGATGCAGTAGCTAACCTTGACCCAAATCCTACACATTTGAATATTTAGTTTTTAGACAACTCATCTAAAATTCTATGAATCTTTTATATAGTTCCAAATTTCATGAGTATGCATTTAAACTAAATTATCTTTCTATACAAATTAACTTTTCGCATAGAAAAAGTCACCAATACAAAACTTCCTGTCAAGCTTTCATGCTGCAATCCGTTCTTGCTGCACTTTTACTCTTTTGTTTGTGACTTTTGAATTCTAAGACGAAAACCAAAATTCATTTAGTATGTAAAGTAAACCTTCATTACCATTCCAAAGATATACATAAAAATATACATATTACCTATATTTTTTTTCTTGTTATAGTTTAAAATTGAGATTTACATCAAACGCTTTAACATATCTCTGCTCCAAGTTTAACATAAGTTCATTCTTCATTCTTTTAACCACAAATTATTATACAAATGTCCAAATGAGCTGAGTCTTTTCTATATGGAAAGTATTTCTCTATCCTTCTAGAAATATTTAATTTGATGTTTTGATACAGGACACCTTGGACTTAAACTTGGTTTGAGAACTGTGTGCGGACTTTCAAACTTTTTTTTATGGAAGCTTTTGACCTTTCCTGTAAGAGAGCTTTGCGAAACATCACTTCTTTAGCCTTTGGTCTTTTAATTTTGTTTTGGATAACCTAAGAGCAATATACAAGTGTAAATTGAAAAAAACTAGTCTAAGTTTACTTTACACATTTGTTGCACAAGGAATAAGGAGATCTTCATCGAACAAATTGGTAAATATCACTTCCATTATCTTGTTTTTTACATTTTGTAAACTATTTCAAATTTTCAATCTCCTAAGACTTTGGAGAAAACCAACCGCTTGTGTTAGTTTTTTGTTTTTTTGATAATTTAGTTGTTTCTTCCTTGAGGAAGATGGGATGAGGCATTGGCAAGCTGCAAACTTGTTAAGGAAAAATTGCGATAGTTTTGGAAAATCCCAACTGCTGGTTTACTAGGTGGTAGATGTAGGCATAAATTAGTCAAACCTAAAAAACTGTGCTTTAATTGCTTTACATTTCATGCTCATTACTGATTGCTTGCATATTTAGTTGAGATTTGAAATACATACTATTCATCTCCTCTTATATACACCTGATCTTATCAATAGCTGCCTGTAACATCGTTTTGTTAATTTGCATAACATTCCTTATAAGGTTGAATGATATTTTCATATAGAATTAGCGTAGAAAAAGAATATATAGAAGAATTTGCCCAATCTAAACAACACTCAAGTTGGGATGCTTATTTTACAAATGTTTACTCTTAACTGGTTGCTTTTACGTGGTATAAATCACAATGACTCTAATTTTTGAACAAGTAAATAAATTGTGTAAATAACACAACTAGGCATAGTGTAAAATGAATGACATTCAAAATAAGTTGTAACTTAGATTGACGTCGTTGAAGGTCACGCTCATCGAAAAACTGAAATTTTGACAACTAATTTTGATGACAGGACATAGAAGAGTAGACATAGAAAACACTCTTCTTCTAATGGACCAACATTATCAAAGAGAAACATAAAAGGTCAAAACTTGAAAAGTCTTAAAAAGTAAGTACTAGCACCAATAGTTGTCACAAACGATCCAAATAGCCGAATCTAGAGTGGTTTTGAGTTTAGTCTCTAGTGATTCCTTGGAGGTCACACATTCATCATCTAAACCTAACTAGTTCTCGGTGGTTGACAAGGAAGATAACTAATCTTCTTCTGCACAAAGAAGATAATTACTTGACTTCTAGTTTTCGACTTCTCTATGGGTACAGTGTTCGAACCAAGGCTCTTAAAATCTCTTTGCTATCCTAAGCAGACAAGGTATTGAATAAGGCAAAATGGATGATCCTATTTTTGTCAACCCTATTGTCGAACAACTAACATTCCATGGTTCAAGTCATGCTCAATAATTTGAAGGGATACTTTTTTGTATAAAAGCCTATGCAAAGAAAACTATTATCTTATGCACACAGTAACATATTTAACTAGCACAATAGCATTGGCATATGCTTTGTTTCAATCACACTAAAAATAAGATCAATTTAACAAAATCTAATATAAGAGTGATGCAAATAAGAGAAACAATAATTGATGCGGGATGAAAAATCGAAATGATATTTAAATTTATAATTAATAAAATTAACTGACAAATTATTTTAATTAAGCACAAGAATATTTTCTGAATAAATTATTTGATAAATAAGATTTATAAATCGCACAAATTAAATATTTTAAAATTAAAACTAAAATGAATCATCTGATAAATAAGAATTTATCAAATTAGATTAGAGCGTTAATTTAAATTTAACATATCAGATCCGAGATTTCAAAAATTATGGGACAAATGCTTCATACTTAAAATCCAATAATAATTATTACTCAAATAAATGTAAGGTCGTATAATTAAAGCTAAAAGAATAATTAAATAAAGCAAATAATTTCTTCAAATAGAATAATCAGTGATTAATTTAATTTGGTAAGAAATTATACCTTCTAATTTAATCGTCGACTAGGATGGCAGTTGCAGACAAGCGAGCTCACAAAGCCTGACTGGTTCAGGATGTGCAAGCAAGAGCTGAGCGAAACGGCAAGATCAATCGAGTAGGACTACAAAGCTGCAAGGTCAGTTGAACAGGATGGCCGCAAGGAGGGCGGGCAAATGTGAAAGCACAGTAGGCGCATGAGTGCGCTACACAGGCGTGAGCGTGGCTGGGTGCTGCTGGGGCACGCGCATCGGGAGCGATAGGGCATGGATGTTGGGGTGCGCCTAGGTGCACATGGGCCCTAGCATCTGGGAGCTCGTGGTTGGGCTCGCGCGGGCGGTGGCGCTCGCTCTAGCATACGTGCTATGCTCGCATGGGCGCACGCTGGGTTGGCACGGTGCTCAGGCACAACTCACCGATGGTTGAGAGAGGTGGCGACCTTGCAAAAGGCGTCGATGGTCACTATTGTCCAATAGGTTGATCGTGATGGTGATAGCATAGTGAGCAGAGGTGCCAGACAATCAATATCGAGCATAGAGGCGAGTAGGCAGAGGGCATCTGGTGGCAAAGCAAAAGCAAGAAGGATAAAAAAGGAAAATGAGATTTGTTTTTTAATAATTGGATAATTAGGCTACTTGAAGGATTCTCACCTAAGGTTACCCCTACCATTTACTTCACTGGAATATCAGCTGCTTAACCCGGATCTAGGTTTTGAGAAAACTCAAACATAATTTTATTCATCAAATTAAGTTATCCCCTTACAATACAATGCGATCTCTTTATACAGAGAGATCCCATGAAGAAATTTAAAAATATAATACTAAATATTGAAAATAAAATGCTAAATAATCTAAACAAATATAAAACTAAATTTAGTACAATAAAATAAAATTATCTTCAAATCTCCCAAATCTGTTTTGAATCAATCAAATCAAATTAAATCTAACTAAAACTAATATGAAAATCTCCAATTAGCCTCAATCAATTTGAATATGAATTTTAATTCAGCACGTGATGTCATTCTGACTATTAAATTTAATGTTGATGTGTGTCCCCACCAATAATAATTCACTACATGATGCATGCCAAAATAAAGTTTATCAAGGTAAGCTAAAGCAAATAAAATGACATGTAATCCAGATGTTAAATAGTTATTTTTAATCATAATAACCACTGAACTACTAAATAATTTGGCTAAGCATTTTCATAAGTACATGGAATGCAGTATTCATGTTGAAAAAATAAAAATAAAAATAAAAAGAGACAAACAATCAATATAACAGAATAATTTTGCCAAACCACTTCTTTGTTTGCTTTACTTGTTGATTATCCAAATTTTGGTTAATTAATTTAAAGTTTTCATTTTACACCCAAGTCATCTATGCTATTTGCCAGTATATTATGAAAAGATGGATACAAAAACATTGAATTATCATAGTTTGAAACACCCCTATGCAAAGGTGAAAAACCATAAAACATGACAATCAAATAACAAAGTGATTAGAACCAAATTCAAGACTAGCAAATTTCTTGCGTCCTAGTTTCTTCCAGATAGGATCGGTTATAGCTCCATATCCATCACCATTTTAGCTCCAGGCATTGAATCCCTAGCTCACATTTAGGAAATAAAACCTTTCATTTATCACAAACTCATAGTTCATGAACTCGGTCATCTTCATAATTAAGGTAAAGATGACAACTAGACTGACCTAGCACCTTGTCACACATAATTAGGAAAAATAGAAAGGCCCGCAATCCCCAGGAAACATCAAAGACAACCCAAGCTCAACTGAAACAATCCATAAAGTCATACAATTGTGCAATCATATGTTGGTCATTTTGTAATCAGATATCGTCACTTGCAAATGAAAAATACGAGAAGTGCTTTGTAACTTAAGCTCATCTAATAGTAAAGTAGAAAGACAAATCAATTATGATGTAGGCGAGGGAGGTGTTGAGCATGAAGATCACTCAAGGCACAACAAGATACAACAAACCGACAGGAAAATAAAAGGAAGACGATGGAAACATGATGGAAACATGAAGGAAACATTGTAACATATGAAGGATTTCATTAGAACCATAATATGAATAACATTGACACATGAATATTCCATGGGAACATGATTGCAGATGTAGGGATTACATGACACGCAATGAGAAAAATGTTGGAAATGTGCACCAACATGATCCTTCAGTTGACAATGAGCTCTGCAGTGGCGATCAATGGAATTCCTCACTCCAATGATCAAACCATGAAGAATCTCATCCTCCAATGGTTCTTTCAAGGGATCTTCCCCTGCGGTTTCTTCTCAGCTTCTAAATACATCAAAAATTTCCTTCAAAGTTTATAAAATCAACTCTAGTTGAACTGGAGCTCCAAACATCTCACCTAAACTCAACAAAACACCCATATTTGGTAATTAGTAAGATTATGTTTTTAGGATGGCTTGAGTTGTTATAGGACTAGAAAGAGAAAATTATGTTAATAGTATGATGTGAAATAAAGTTATTTGATTATTGAGAATTATATTGGATATAAAATAAAGTTAATTTGTAATATAGAATGCGAAATAAAGTTAATGCTTTAATATTAACATTTGTATGACGTGAAATAAATATAAAAAAATTAGTAATATGCTTTTAGGATTAGTTTGAGGTGATTTAAGGCCCATGCCTAACAATGGCATTTAGGTTGAAGGATTTGATCATCCAATGCTAAAATGTAGTTATAAGATAGTCTGATCGACAAATAGACCTTCAAATTGGAAAAACTCTAGTACATACACAACTAGCTTCAAGATCTGATGGTTTGATCCATGATAGATGAGCCGGTCGATTTGTTAATGGAGGAAATCAACTTTTTAGGAAGAGCCCGAAGAAAAATGGGATTCTATGTGCTCCTAAAGAGAGTTAGTAATAGTGAAGGAAAAAAGAATAAAATAATCAAGGCAGAAGAAGAAGACAAAGATTTAAGATGATTTGGAGAGATCCTTTATATCCACCAATCAACGCATCCAAAGGATTCCACTAGAATTGAAGAAGGGGGATTCACCAAAAACAAATAACAAGAGCTCTCTCTGTTAAAAGAAAGAGAGCAAGAGAGTTTCCATCTCTCTCAACTTATTTTCTACTTAGTTATGATCTTACTGGACTCTTTTCAAGTGACGAATGAGAGGTATTTATAGATGTTCATAATACAAGCTGGTAGCAACCGGTGGAAAATCCGTTTATAACTGCTAAAGCAAAGTGAGCGTTATAGCACCTGTAGTAGAAATAATACTTTACCACTTAATAGACTGAGAGCTTATAGGATTGCGCCATGCGCCCATGTTAGACCTAGTTTACCATAGATGTAATGATGGCAAAAAGGTTCTTGAACCTGAGGATATATCGTGCCGCCAGAGATAAGTGATGATTTGACAAGAGAGAGTGAAGCTTGAGGAATTGTGGAGCAAGAGAGGATAAATTGATCTACTTTGTTGGCATCCAAATAAAGAGGACGTTTGATACTTATGCGAGCTGGTAGCGAAATCATACTCATAAAACACGAGTACTAGAGACCTACTACGAGTAGTGCAGGAATCTTTTACTAAGTGGACCAGCGCTTGATCTTTGGGTAGCTCCGCTCCGTCCTTTCTATAGGCCACATGGACGGTCCTACTGGTAAACACTATTTAAACACATATATCTCGTTCTCTCATCCACATCCTCATTGTTGGTTCAATTAGTTACTCCTATCTTCCTTCTATTAATTGTCCTTGCAATGAACCACTCTAACAAAATAACAAAAAAACATTAGAAACGAATCACTTGACTCGAAGAACTTCGACTTGAATAAAAGCTAAAGTTGCACGACATCACTGATTCACTATGTCAAGAAACAAAAAGGGTTTTATGTCAATATGCATATCATCATCCAAAATTAAAGAAAGATATGAAAACATTTCTTCCAACTAAAGACACTTGAACTGAAACCTAGCATTCTTGTAAGAAAAATCTGAAAGAGAGCATAAAGCAATTAGGGAAAGCCTCGATCAGCATAAAGCAATTGAGTACTTCTTTCATTAAAGTTTACACATTTTATCTTCCCTTGCAGCCAACAATCTTCCACGTTGCCATTTAGTTCTGTTATATATATATATATATATATATATATATATATATATATATATACATCAAAACTTTGGATTATATACAGATTTAATAAGATTTGTTAGCCAACGATCTCAAAACAGAGCTGCATAATAGTGGGCGGAGCATATGCAGTCCTTACATGAAGATTGAGAGATTCATTAACTAAAATTTCACATAACACCACAGGAACCATGCCTGTCCTCCATAAAAAAACACATCATAGCAGCTTGTGCGCGCCGCGTACCGCCATCGTTCCGAATGTTCTCTTCCCTGTGCAGCTGGATGCTTCCGCATTGCATGCGCAACTATGGTGCAGAGCAACCTCCGCAAAGCGCGATCCCTAAGGCTAAAACCCCTATTAGGGTTTACGAAAGTCGTGCCTCGTGCACTACCTATCGCACGACTTACCGCGACTCCGACAAATCGTGCGCATGGCACGACCTAACACTCACGACTTACCGGACTATTAGTGGTAAGCCACCAAAGTAAGTCGTGTGCACTGCATGTCTTATCACGATTTTTGACAAGCCATGCAAAGACTAAGAATAAGGAAAATACTCAAAATTTGATTCAGAACTTGCTCATATTTTATTCGATTTGTGCTCGACTCAATTTTCTTATTACTCGTAGTTAGCTTGCCCGAAATAATTTAATTTAACGCATAATCAATTCAACATCTGTACAGTTATACATATGAAGGCAGTTCAAATGTATTTAATATATTATATATTTGTATGAATATAATAATATTTATATACAAATAAATATACGAGGCAACTAAAAATTTAATTAAAATGCAAAATAAAATTTTAAATTAAAAATAAGGTTAAAGATTAAACTTGAAATTGATTATATTTTAGTTAACTCGAATTAAATTTGATTTGAGCTTGAAATATTCGAATTTAAATTAAGATAAATTTGCTCAGACTCGACTCGTTATTAGCCTTAGCCGAGATTCAAGTAAGTGTGAGCATCTTATTGTAGAGTAATTATTAGATTCTACTGCCCAATAAGCAGCCATGTCAGCACTTGGTGGGACCCACTGCAGACACAGATTGAATATAAATTTTTTTTTTGAACTAATTAAAATTTTCTTTTCATGATTCTGGTAGGTTGTGCGCCGGGCACAACTTACTTTAAGTAATAACGCTGTTAGGGAATTTCCTTGAGTATTTATCATAATATTACCCAATATTATTTTGGGTAAATTACATATGGGCCCCTAAAGTTCTTACAAAATTACAAATTAATTTTAATTTTTAAAAAACTTTAATCTAGGACCTAAGATTGCAAAAAATACTAAAATTTTGGCCTCAATTAAAATATAATTATTAATTTTTTTACAGCTATACCATGAGATTATGTTGTTCATTAATTTTTTTATTTTTTAGAATATAATTTGAAAATATTAATATTAATATTTTCATATTTAAATTTTTAGTACAAAGAAAATAAGAAATTAAAAAAATTAAATTTTAGAATTTAGTTAAATTTTTAAACAAGAATGGGGATAAAAAAGTATAATAGTCTTTCAAAATATATAAACTATTCAAACTAGTATAAAAAGATCAAATTTTTTGTTTTTTATGAAAAATAATCAAATAGTTATCAAGTTTCTCGTTTTCTAAAAGAGAGACCAAACTGCGATGCTTTTATAATCTCAGATATCTAGATTGAGATTATTAAAGAATATAGACTAACTTGTAATATTCTTCTAATTTTAAGAGCTCAAGATGCAATTTATTCTATTATTTTTTTATGCATTTCATTAATTTTTTTTTAAAATATGTTTATAAATTAATTGCTTGTACATTTGAACGAAAAAAACTCACTGCGCGAAGTAACTCGAGGCTAGAAGAAAAATCTAAAATAATTCTCACAAGTCTTCCAGTTGGAGAATAATCAAAGGCTGTCATCGATTCGATTTTGCCGACATAAAATCAGCTCAAAGTCGATGAAATTTAACTTCGAGCTGATTCGAGTTGATTTCAATAGACTTCGAGCTAATTTCGAGTTAGCTTGAAAAAAATTACTCAATTTTTTTTTGAGCTGATCTTGAGATTAACTCAGTTTAATATACATATTATAATATATTATATTTATAATATAAATATTTAAAAAAGAGATGGTCTAGAGTCAGATCGAGTCAAGCCTATTCTATTCGAGATCGGCTCAAAATCATCATCATGCAACCAGAACTTTTAACTTGTTAGTCAGCTCGTTTACTTTTAGATTGATTGAATTTCAATTTGATCAAAAATTAATTTAATTTTTAATTGATTTTCAATCTTCCATTTATATTAATACTCTCATTAGTATAATCTTTCATTGCGGTGCTAACTATGGAGTGTCTACTTTATTTTTCATGACCTAAAATACCTCAAATTCTTGTTAAAAATATTTTAATAAATTTTATATTAATTTTATATTATACATAAATTTTAATATTAAAAATTAATTTACTGAACAAAATTTTACATTTTATTTCATATTTGATATATATTAAAAAATAATTTTATTTTTATTTAATAATTTAATTTTTATATCATAATATTAAAATATTCTTTTTTACTCTTTATGATTTTACAATAACTTAAAAATCAACTCAAGAAAACAAACTCCTATTATAAAACAAAATTTTATAATTTAAATATAATTTTCAAATCACAATTATTATTAATGATGTACTTATTAAATAGAATGTAATAAAAATAAATATAGAATAACAACAAAATAAGTTGGAACTTATTATCAATAGCATTATAGATATATAGCTTCTTTGTTCAAGTCCATTGACTTATTCGATCAATTTACGAGCCTGTTTGATTCGAGGTTTGAAATTTAAATAAAAAAATATTTTATTTTATAAATTTAATAAATAAAAATTTATTATAATATTAAAAAATATGTAAAATATAAAATGAAATTATTTTTAATATCTGTATTTGTGTTAAGTGTAAAATAAACTTTAAATTTACAATAAAAAATTATGTTGCGTGGAAAAAAAAAAAACTCTAACTAAACGAATCCTATGTACTTAATAATATTAACAAATAGATTCTTTTATTACATAACAAATATTAACATAAAAAAAATCTTAAATTTAAAATTTCTCACTCAAATTACTAAACTTTAATCTCTAAATTTAATTAGACCCTAAACTATAGATATATGTTTGTTTCTTCTTTATTTAATCAAAGATAATAACATGGCCTATTTGTTTGGTATATTAAAATTAATTTGATTTAATTTTAAATAAGTATATCGTATTACAAAGTTAATTTATTTCACATCTTATTTTAATATATATATATATATATATATATTAAAATAATAACTAATTTATATCACATCACTCACATATTCTAATATAATAATTACTTTTATTTCACATTATTAATAATTTTTAATAAAAAAATATCTTTATTCAAATTTAATTTTAATCTAACTAAAAATTAAATTTTAGAAACAAACAAGCTTTTTAAGAATTGATTTTATTTATATAAGTTTCTCAGTCTATTTCTATAATGAATGTAAAGATTTTTTGGCTAACTTGTTGAGTGTTTGCATTGGTTTAATTTTCTTAAATTATTGCATATTTTTTGTTTTATTGATCGATTTTTTTCAAATGAGCTTTTCGTTTCATGCAAAACCCAGTTCACTGCTTCTTCGGTGTTCTTAGCCCTGTTTGGCACAGGATCAAAATCAAGACCAAAATAATATTATTTAAAAAAAAATAATATTAATATAATTTTTTTTTTAATTATTCTTTATAAGTTTTAATATAAAAAATTATTATTTTATTTTACATATTTAATAATTTTTAATTTACATTCTAATCAAAATACTAGATTTTATTTTATTATTATTATTATTATTTTTTAAACTAGTGCTATTTTTGTCCTCGCGTCAAACAGGACAATATAATTAACATTAGGGATACTATTCTTTGAAAGATTAAATATCTTAAAAGTGATCTATGCATGGCACAACACTATACTATTTTGAATCTTTTTTCTTTTGAAACTCGCAACACTTATTTTTCGAAAGTAATATATTGGAGAGAACTTAGTTTTAGACCGTCTTTTCTTGATAATTTTTCATTTGCTTTTTTGAAGTCTAAATGTGAAACTTAGGTGTTTCGTGGGAGAAATTATGATTATGACTAAAACTTTTTCTAACTAATAATCTTATTTTATTTTTTAAAAATAAAATAATATTTTATATCTTGTTCTACACAAATTTTAATATTAAATAATTATCTTATTTCATATCTAACACAATTTTTAATAAATAGCTAGATCTCTCTTTGTTACATATATCAAAATATATTTTTTAACTTGATTAACTTATAAAACTAAATATTTACATAAGCTATTGCATACTTGAATGCATAATTACAAATAACACTCTCTCATATTAATAGATGGCTAGATCTCTCTTTCTTTAAATAATATAACAGGTTAGATTTTCTATAAATTAACGAATGTGGTATAAATATAATGAAGAAATTTTATTTTTTAATTTTAATGAGAGAGAAATTTATTTTAATATTATAAAATATGTAAATATTTTTTTTTACTACACGAAGTAAAAAGTTAATATATGACAGATGAAGAATCACAGTTTATCATTTTCTATAAACAATACCAATTGAATCTAGGGTAGCCTGTCGTAAACATAAGAAATTTAAGACACATTAAAAATGCAATGCTAACTTTCTTGCACAGCCATTGAAACTTTTTGGTCCAATTCCAACCAAAGGGATTATCCAATTCATACTAGACTAGACAAAGTAGTGAAGGGAAAGGATGACCAATTGTGCTATAAGGTCAGATTCCAGAGGTGTAGTGTCAAAAAAACGAGAATGTTGATGGAGGGGAGGAGCCACGAGAAGTCGATCTTGCCTCAAAAAAGACTTGAGTCATTATGTGTGCTCCTTCTTGGAAGAGCGATTTGACGATGCACGATTCCTACCGACGAAGAACAGAAGGATGGCCGAGATCGAAAAGAGAGAAGAGAATCTGGGGGAGGTTGTTAGCTGGTGATTCCCCGCGAAATAGTGAGCAGCCAGAGCTAAGTAGCCTCCATCGGATTCAGCGGCAGAGTTTGATATGTAAAATATGAAATATTTTAAATTCTAATATTCGTATTTGTATTAGATGTGAAATAAAGTTAATTTTTATAGTTGAAATTTATGTTCGGCAAAAAAATTACCTTGAACTATACAAAGGCTTAGGTATGGAGTGGATTAGATATAAAAAATAAAGAAAGTTAAAGACTGCATAATAAATAAATTTAAAATATAAATGATTTTCATAATATGATTTCACACATTAGAAATTGATATTCCTGAAGATAGAAAAAAATAACTTTGAAGTCTAAGAAAATCAAGAGAGCTAATTATTAAGTACAGTAAGAATAAAAGGCACAGCAATCAAACGATGCTATTTGAGTTAGCTTGAATAAAAGAGAGCCTATAAATTAATATCGAGCACTTAGATTTGAGTCTATTAAAAACCCGAGATGAGTTTAGGCTCTTCAATTTTTCGCCAAATTCGAACATGCTCAGCTCACTATAGTAAGAAGAGAATGATACTTCGATTATGAAATTAAAGTTTGCCAGAGAGCAAAGACTTAGAAGTGATCAAATGATGTTAATATTGTGTCCAATCGTTATTTATAATGCGAAGTAGTACTGATCTAGCTTTGTTTTTAATAAACATTAACTTTTGATAATTAACTAAATAATTTAATTTGAGATAGTTTTTTTTGCTTCATATAAATTTTAATTATAAAAATTAATTTTATTGTATATTTAATATAAATATAAATATTAAAATTAATTTTTTTGATATTAAATTTAAAAAATAAAATATTTTTTTTTATAAAAAATAAATTTGAATCAAACGAGTCTCAGTTATAAATTCTCAAAGTTTTTTCTTTTAAAATTTATTTAGATTTCAAAAATTAATTATTATTTGGATAGATAATTAATTGTTAAATGATTATTTAATATTAAAATTTGATATAAAATAATTTTTAAAATTTTTAAAATTTTTAAAAAATAAATTTAAAATTTTAATTATAGTGGTTCCCAAATTGAGGCATATAGAGCAAGTTAAAATATATTAAAATTACTTTTGAAGCTCTGGTTTTTGCTAAATATGAAGGTGTAATACGCAATTTAAAAATTTGATTGGAGTTTAGTGCAAGATCCGGGCATAAAAGAAAGAAAGGATGGCCGATGGCGCTCCGCCGCTGCCAGCTATCGGCTTATGTGAGGAACGAGGGAAAAGTCGCACACAATTTGGAAGAATTGAGGGGGAAGGGGAAGAGGAAGGTGAAGAGAATCAAATAGCCTCATTTTCATGGACCTGAAACGACCCCTTCGTGTGCGACACGCCGCTGCAATGAGGATTTGATGGTCTAATCTCGCCTTCTACTTCTTCGATTTGCGTTCGCTGGGTTGCGATTGGAGCACTTCATGTCGTAGCTTTCTCGGGGATCCCTCGACGGAGGCCCAACTGTAGATGATTGGTTTTTTAGCTTTTCCTGGCGGCCATCCCTATCTTCCCGCCGATCGGAGCTGCCAAGAAGGTTGGTGATCTTCCTTCGAACGTGAATTCAGCTGCTTGTCAATAGTCAGTCCGCTAGCCTTCCTGTGCTGAAATTGGTGTTCCTTATTCCTCGCTTCCGTCTCCCAGCTGAGGGGTTTGTTATTGTTCTTGTCCTGATTATTTGTTGTCTGTTGGCATTCTTTTAGGTTGATTTTTAAGCGCGGGGTTAGGTAAAGTTAGTATCCCGATAACTAGATGTAAATGCTATAAATATATATCTTTTAAGGGGATTACAACCGAGAATTTTGTTTTGGAGTGTCATCTTTCTTTTTTGCTTACTAGAGAGATTAATCATCTGTATCTCGGTGAAGTTTCTTGTGGAGATTACATGGGGTTAAGAAGTTTAGTCTTTTGGATAGCGTAATGGTTTTGCTAATTTTATTCACAGAGTTATAGGACAAAGAGATCCTCCCTGCTAGAAAATTTGAGATAAGAGAGACCTACGAGTAGCTTGATTTTGGCGTTATAAGCATACGGGTATCACATTGCATGGGGTGTGAACGATTTTGTGTGACAGACTGATGCTAGGTCTATTATACAGCCTCTGTCTTTCCCTGTTATTAGTTGACTTCATTGTCATACTTGTAACCATCATTATCAATATTCTTATCAAATAGTTTATGCGGCTTATGGATCCTTTTTCTTCAGTTATTCATTTCCACACAATTCCAATGCTGCAAGTAGTGTTAAATCTAACTTTTTCAATTGCTTACTCATGCTTTCCAAAGAAGGAAATGATTAAGCATGCATCAAACATCATAAACTACCAGTTTTTTTTTTTTTTGAAAATTGGCGTATACATAGTATTACACTAAGACAAAGTACAAAGTGGGCACAAAGTTAACTAATATCCTCTTTAAGGATGCCACAAAGCCCAGTGGGAAGTGATGTCTTTTTTCCAGCAAAATCAGTAAATCACCCAATGTGGCATAGTACGCTAAATAAACTACCAGTTTTGTTAATATAATTTTGACAACCATACGATCAGAAAATTACTTGATTATTCTTGAATGCTTAGTTGAAAGAATTATTAAATAGCGTAATCTCTTCATCATGTAGTTGTTAAATATTAGTTTTGTAGGCCATGAAAATGTTGAACAGCATTCACCTCTTTGGAGGATTTTTCCATTCTGCATGCATCAGTAGATACCTGGATGCATTCATACTGATTTGTGCATGTCACTTTCATGATAAGGAAAGAATGGATAAGGGTAAATTTGTTCATAATAAGAAAATTGGAAGTTTGGAGTTTGTCAAAAAAGGGCAGGGAGGAGGGATGAGGAGTGTTTACATATTTTCATGCCTACTTAATTTTTGTAAGTATTATCATTCAAGGATCCATATATAGTTTTCTTAGAAATCGGTCGTACACATGGTAAGAGGTCAAGCTATTTCTTTCATTTCGTTTTGTCACTTGGCAGTAACAATTAATCTTTAATTGGAAAACTAGACAGAGTTAAGGTGTTATTCCTGGCTAAACCAGGGTTGAAGAAAAGGGGTAGATTTTTAGACATTTATGACATGAAGCAAAAGCTCAATATAGATCTTAGAATCTCAAATATTTGCGATCACAATAGATAGTCAAACATATACTCTAATTAGTAAGGGAATTAATATCCCAAAATCATGGTGTTCACAATCTAATTATAATATCAGAAAATGCGCCACCTGCTAACATTAATTTTGAGATAATTAATCTACACTTTATTTATTATGTAAAACTTAAGAAGGATATAATCTTATCCTGCTGTCCAAATCTTTTACATTTCACTTTGAATTAGTTCCAGAATGCATGCTAAGGATTCTTTGTTATTAAATAAATATAATTTTGTAGGTATTGAACTTAGATAAGTTTGTCAAAACTTTGTAGGTAGATACAGAAGAATAAGCACGAGCAATATATAACATGATCATTATGCTTTTGTTTCATAGGTATATTTATTTGAATGCATAGGACAAAACAATGAATCGTATGTGTCATGTTGAGTTATATATATATATATATGTATGTATGTATGTATATGCACGTGTGTGTCTATATATATACTGCTACACATCTTAATAACTGACCAATAAATTCATCAATTATAGTTTAAAACTTTAATTCACTAGATTATTCAGTGGATTAAGTGCTAATCCACTGGATAATCTAATGAATTGAGGTCTTAAACCATGATTAGTCAATTTGTTGATCAGTTATTGAGGCTGCATAGGATTTATATATATATATATATATATATATATATATATATATATATATATATATATATCTGTGTGTGTGATAGTGCTTCCAATGATTTTTTTGAACCCAAAGGCATAGACGAGAGTATTCCATGAAATTAAGTATTTTGTACATCTTATATATTTATACACAGCTCAATTTATTGTTCCTGTTTTATATTATACTCTCATCTTTTGCAATTCTGTTATTATCTTCATCTTTATTCTGAATAGTTTCACCATATATGTGTTTGCCTCTGTCCTCATGAGAAGTCTGCTTATTGATTTTGTAGCATATCCCAATATTGAATGTGTATATGCTGCAGAGAATTTGAAGACTTTTATCGGTACCATGTTATGTTGAAATGCTCCCATTGCTTTGGAATGCAATATCCACAGTCTGCTTTTTATATATTGTTGGATAGTACTGGCAGTTTTGACTTGTGCTTTTACACCTTTGAGAGGAAAACAAAGATGCAAAGATGCAAAGATTTGTCATTCCACATCAGAATAGTGGTTCATTGAGGATATTCCGACAAGCATTGCACCCTATGGACAGCCAACATGCTGAAGTTGTAGGTGATCAACGGTCATCTCCAGTCATATTCCGTGAAAAGCGAGGCAAGTTAAAAGCTCTGCGACAAGTTAATGTCAAAACTGTTAATGGTGATCCTGATAAAACAAAGGCACAGGAACATCGAATTGATGTGGATGAGTGCTCAGATTTGTTAGGATATGATGTTTTATCTGGAAAGCTTGCCCTAGTTAAAAGGTCAAAGAGTGCAAGCGCTGATCAGCAATCTGGCTTTGGCACTGCTAGTATTGATGCCAAACTCACCAGCAAAGCATTGATCTGGGGTTCTCAAATGCTACGCCTTGAGGATGTGATATCTGTGAGTTATTTGTAGTTAAACAAGACTCTTATTGAGATTCTGTGATATTGTGTGTGCTTTGAGTTTTTATGATTTTCTTCAAGGTTAAAAACTTATTCATAAATTTGTCGTTGTGCTTTTACTAGTAAATTTGAAGTAAGCATCTTCTTATACTCTGCTAGGTACACAGTTGATGATTTGATGTGCTTAACATGGTTACAGTTCATATTAGAATTTTCATGATTACTGCCCTAGTGGCATTCTTTATGGATTAACAAATGTTCGTGAGCTTTCACTCCTTGTTCCTCTTTGGTTCTTGCTTTGGGCTCGAGCTTTATACCCTTACACTATTAATCATTGAAAGCTTTAACTTGTTAGAATTATATTTAACTAAATTCATGATTTGAGCTGGGGAATTACTCTGGTCATAAAAAATATTATTTTCTTGACATACTGTTTTCTGATTTGTTGGAGACATCTAAAATATGTATCCTTTTTCATGGAACTCCATTAAATTTTGACTTTGTAAATCTGGCAGGTATCATATAGTGCTGGTCTTCGATATTTTACTGTACACGCATATCCTCCTGTAAAAAGATCAGGGGGAGTTTCATGTAGTTTTAAGCCAAAAAGAAGTCAGAAGGATTTTTGCTTATTGGCTTCTACTTCAGAAGAAGCCACACGTTGGGTTTCTGGTTTTGCTGAACAGCAGTGCTTTGTGAAATGCTCTCCTCATCCAATGGGTTCCTCCTCAAAGAAGTCACCCACTGATATGGCTGCTATTGAGCCTTTGTTTGATCAACCATACATAAAATGCAAAAGTCCACCAAAAATACTTGTGATTCTGAACCCTCGTTCTGGACATGGCCGTTCTAGTAAAGTATTCCATGGAAAAGTCGAACCAATATTTGAGGTGTGTTTTAATTTTTATAGTTTTATAAGATGGATACTTTTCTTTTAAATTGTTACCATCATCATCATCATCATCATCATCGTCATCCTTAACCCAGTTACTGGAAATCAACTTTATGAATACTGCCATTCATTCTTTCATTGTTTTGTGTTTCATTAACTCTAGTTTGAAGAGATTTGTATTTGCAGACTAGGGATAGTTTCTGTTGGTCCGCCATCTCCAATTATTATATTATTTGTAATCAGCTTTATGACCTTTATCACGCATTCATTAGGTGCAGCATATGGTATTAACTCTTATGTGTCCCTTTACTATAACTTATAGCTATGCTTCCTATGATCTACTCTTTTTTTTTATATAAATTTTTTTTTCTTTGGTAAACAGATGTGGTCCATGACCCAAAAAACACACAAATTACAAATCATGGCATTAAAGAAATCTTTCCTTCTCCATATGAAGGGACATTTGGGGAGGAGGGGGGAAGGGTGGTATCGACTAAAGCTTAATACTGACATCTTGTTGCTTGGCAACCCACTTGTCTATCAAGTCTACACTCTCGTTCTCTTATCAAAAAACTTGTTGAACCCTGACTTTCTAATTTCTTGATAAGAGGCCTTGGTTAACTTTCATCAGTTTTGCTAACATATGTGAGATCCTTTTATCTTCAATTAAGAATAACACAACATTATCATACCTGCAACCATCTTGGATACTAGTGACTAGGCCGTCATACTATTTGATACCATATTCCTGATGTGATCCATCATGTCCAGTGGTTTCTTAAACTCCACCCTACGAATCTCCTTATTCTCTCATGTCCACAGCATGGGGATAATAGTCACGAAGGATTTCCCGTCTTTGTCTAGCCCATGTTGCCAAGTAGCATTTTGATTCGTATTTGAATTGCTATGCAACAACTCCTGTTCCTTTAGCTCAAAGAATACCCTCGTCCAGTTTGCTAGAATAAGCCCACTCTAAATTCCTTAACTTGTATGCAATCACGAAGGCAGTGCAGCTAGGTTTTCTCATAAGGCCTGCACAATCGGCATATTGGATCCATCTCAACACATGATTTAGCAATCCTCCTTCACATTATCCCCTTGGGAATCTTTCCCATCACTTTGTTTAGAAGAATTCCTTCATTGTCCAATTATCTTTTTCAAAATTAGCTTTTGTGCCATTATCATGTCCCATTTTTTATTATCTAAAACTTTAGGTATCACTTTGAATGTGTTGATTCAAAGTTTTGAGTCCATTGTATTTCCCCTCCAACCATTAAACCCTAGCTTGCCTTGTATTATCTCGCAGGATTCTTTGCCCTCAAACTCTTATTTCCTAATACTCCCCAAGTGAGCTTCAACAAAGCCTTATTAAGCACACTATGATTTCTGAATCCCAATTCCCTTACTCTTCTGGTTTGCACATGGTGTCCCAATTACTACTTTGACTTTCTGCTTATCATTTTTATTGCCCCAAACAAAGTCTTTACACACTTTTTTGAGATCTTCTAATGCACCCAATGGTATAACGAAGGATCACATGATGTAGGATGGGAGACTCAGAAGAACTGATTTCGTCAAGCAAGCTCTTTCAGCTAAGAACAAAGTTGAAGTTATCCACTTTGCTACCATATATTTTACTCTTTCATTGATGAAAGCATACTTTCTCTTAGTGATCCTTCCACGTAAATTGGAACTTCCAGGTATTTGCCATTGTTTTAAGTTGGGGGGAAACTACTAAAACCACTAATCCCTTCAATCCTCCTTATCACAATTTCTTCTGTAAATTATATCATAGTCATCTTCTCATTGATCCTTCCTCCCAACATATCATAGAGCCTATCAAGGCTTCTAATTATAGTATGTATTTAATGCAAGTAGCTTTGTGTGAAGAGAATAACATCGGCGCCCGCGCGCCCGCCTTGCTCGTGCTTGCCTCGCCCGCGCGNTTCGCATGTGATTTGCTCGAACTTGTTTCGCCTATGTGACCTTTCATTATTGAGTGAATTTCAATTACTGTTGGTTAAATATTGTGAGACCCCTAATCCTATTCCCTGTTTCTGACTTGTTGAAAACCGGATTGCGCCCTAATCTGAATTGGTAATTTCTCAATTACCTTCGATCTAATTTATTTTAAATTTTAAAAGTAATTAGTTTTGCGGGCTTAATTAATTTCTCAGTCATCACAAAATTATTCTCTGATATTTAAGCATTAGTTTGTGAATAATCTGCTTTATAAAATTGCTGATCTCTAAACTGCATCGTCATTCATCCGTCTCGCTTCAGATTATCAATACTAGATTTAACATAGTGATATATATTTCAATTTCTGTTATACTTGTGTGTGTGTGTATACATTTTCATTTGTTCGTATATATGCATGTATCTTCAATCTCTGTTGATAGGCATCTTCTTAAGGGATAGCATGTGTTCATACATGGTGATTAATTTTTTTTTAAAGATGCTATGATTATCAATTCTAGATTTAACATAGTGATATATATTTCAATTTCTGTTATACTTGTGTGTGTGTATGTATTTTCATTTGTTCGTATGTATATGCATGTATCTTCAATCTCTGTTGATAGGCATCTTCTTAAGGGATAGCATGTGTTCATACATGGTGATTGGCTCCAACTAAGGTGGTTTAGGATCCACCTTTCCATGTGAGTCATTAGTCACCTGCATAGAAATGGCTATAATTGTATGTAATTTTATTTTCATAGGAATTTTATTTTGACAAAATTTTCATAGGAAAATTGCACCTTTATATGAAATATCTGTCACTTATTCTTTACCCTACTTGAACTCTTGTGCTAATAAGGGAAGTTTCCTACTAATGGTTTGTTGATAAACTGTTTTCAGATAATGATCAAAGTGTAACACGAGAGCATCCAGTAGAGTATATATAATATACGTTATTTGTTTGTTTATTGTGAATGGCAAGGATATAATTTTTTGTTGTTAATTTGCTTTAGCCAAGTTGTATGCACACTGAACATTTAGTCAAATTTATGGTTATTAGATGTTTACTAGGACATAGTGCCTAAGTCCGTGTCTCTTTTTTTTTTGATAGTGCCAAAGTCCATGTCTTTTGAGCCATTTCATTAGATGATTTGCTGCCAAATATTTTTAGAGGTTACTACAACAACAATAACAACCAAGCCTTAATCCCACTAGATGGTTACATGAATTCTTTGTTTCCATTGCGCTCTATAAGTTATCAAATTCTTATCAAAGTCTAAGTAACTAAGATCACTCCTCACAGTTTCTTGCCATGTCTTTTTTGGTCTCCCTTTTCCTCTTTGTATATGGGCAAAATTCAATAACTCAATTTTTCTAATTGGAGCTTCAATCGGCTTACGATTTATATGTTCAAATCATCTAAACCGACTTTCTCTAAGTTTATCCTCAATTGGTGCAACACCAACTTTCTTTCGGATATACTCATTTCTCATTCTATCCTTTCGTGTATATCCACACATCCACACATCCACACATCCACCTTAGCATTCTCATTTCTGCAATATTTATTTTATTTATATATTTGCTCTTTGCATGCCAGCATTCAGCACCATATATCATCGCCAGTCTTACTACAGTTTTATAAAATTTACCCTTAATTCTGGATGAGATTTTTCTATCGCACAAAACACTAGAAGTATTTCTTCATTTTACCCATCCTGCTTGAATCCTGCTAATAACGTCATTATCTATCTCACCATTATTTTTAGAGGTTACTGATTTTATTAAATTTATTTCAAGTTGGTCTAGTTTAATAAAAACCATTAGTTTTGGATTTTAAGTATTTGCACATGGCCAATCATGTGATTACTTAAGTGTTGATATGCTTTAATAGTTAAAAGTATCCGCCGTACACAATGAGGAAGAAGAAGAATAAAACAGATCTAATACTTTATTCCTAAAGATGCAAAATTTGTTGCAGCTCTAGTTTAGTTTTTTCTTTATTTTGTGTGATTTTGTCTTGTTTAGTCTAGTTTAGTTTAGATGCAAAATTCCTAAAGATGTATATTAATATCTATTTATAAGAATAAAGGCGATGTACAAAATTGTGCCAATTATAGAGGAATTAAATTAATGAGTCATACTTTAAAATTTTGGGAGAGGGTGATTGAACAAAGGTTACGCCATAATACTAAGGTATCAGAGAATCAGTTTGGTTTTATGTCAGGTAGATCTACTATAGAAGCCATTCATTTGCTAAGAAGTTTAATGGAGAAATTTAAGGAGAGAAAGGAAAACTTACATTTGGTTTTTATTGATTTGGAAAAAGCTTATGATAAAGTCTCAAGAGAAGTACTTTCGAGAGTTTTAGAAAAGAAAGAGATTTACACTGCTTATATTCAAGTTATTAAAGACATGTATGAAGGAGCTGTTACCTCTGTTCGGACACAAGGAGGTTTGACTAAGGATTTTCCTATTACAGTTGGATTACACAAGGCTCGGCTTTAAGTCCGTATCTTTTTGCTTTGATTATGGAAGTCATGACTGGACATATCCAAGATGAAGTGCCTTGGTGTATTCTCTTCGCAGATGATATTGTCCTTATTGAGAAAACTAAAGAGGGAGCTAAAACGAAACTAGAGCTTTGGAGGAATGCTCTAGAATCTAAAGGTTTGCATCTCAGTAGATCAAAAACTGAATATATGAAGTGCACATTTAGTGAAGAAAGAAATACTTATATTGGAGATGTAACAATTGGTGATCAAATTGTCAAGAAGAGTGAGCGCTTTAGATACCTTGGATCAATTATACAAAATGATGGCGAAATAGATAATGACGTTATTAGCAGGATTCAAGCAGGCTGGGTAAAATGGAGAAATGCTTCTGGTGTGTTATGCGATAGAAAAATCCCATCCAAAATTTATTGTAAATTTTATAAAATTGTAGTAAAACCAGCGATGATATATGGTACTGAATGCTGGCCTGCAAAGAAGAAACATACAAATAAAATAAATATTGCAGAAATGAGGATGTTAAGGTGGATGTGTGGATATACATGAAAGAATAGAATGAGAAATGAGTATTTCCGAAAGAAAGTTGGTGTTGCACCAATTGAGGATAAACTTAGAGAAAGTCGGCTTCGATGGTTTGGACATCTAAATCGTAGGCCAATTGAAGCTTTAGTTAGAAAAATTGAGTTATTGAATTTTGCCCATGTACAAAGAGGAAGAGGGAGACCAAAGAAGACATGACAAGAAACTATAAGGAGTGATCTTAGTTACTTAAACTTAGATAAGAATTTGGTAACTGATAGAGCGCAATGGAAACAAAGGATTCATGTAGCTGACCTCACCTAGTGGGATTAAGGCTTGGTTGTTGTTGTTGTTGTGTGATTTTGTCTTGAAAGCTTGCAAATTTGCTACATTAATAAAATGGAGTTCTTACATCATAAATCAGTTTACTGATGGGATGTTTTGGCAAGTTGGCATTCCTGTCTTTCTACATTTTTGCGTGAAAGCTTTGCATTTATTTAAGTGAAATTTTACCTAGATCTGATACCATTGTAACATCCCGTGATTTAAATAAGTAGTATTGTATGTTTTAACTTTTGGGAATTGTGTGATTTGAGTATTGTTTATGAGGTCAGTCACCCCAGTACTATGCTAGCCTAGGCACGCTTAATTATGGAGTTTTTTATTATTAGCCTCACGATTTTTCTGCAAAAGACTCTTCTACTATTTGGAGTCACGTTATATACTTATGCAACTTAGGATTTTTCCTCCCTTTTCGATGTGGGATTATTCATTTCTGTGCTCTTCTCACCACTATTTATTGGCCTAGAAGCGTGCCGGGAGCTATAATTTGCTCCAGTGATTCCCTTCTCTTGAGATATCACCCGACAATCACTCCCCGCCCTTTTCGGCCATGAGAGTCACTGGTTCATCTGCTTCTGCTTGGTTCATCCTCAAACCGTATCATACTGTGGGAGGTCGGCTCTAATATCATATTATAACATCTCGTGATACAAATATAGAGGTATTGTTTGTTTTTATTTCTGGGAACTGCGTGACTTGAGTCTTCTCGAAAAGTCACCGATTCCAGTATTATTCTAGCCAAAGCACGCTTAACTATGAAGCTTACCATCATTAGTCTTACGAGTTTGCTCTAAAAGATGCCTCTACCATTTGGGATCACATTATATACGTATACTTCTTAGGATCTCCCCTCTTTTTTCGATGTGAGACGATTCATTTTTATGTCAATCTCACCACTATTTATTGGCCTAAAAGCCTACAACGAGCCGCACTTTACTCGAGTGATTCCCTTCTCTTGGGACATCACCCAGCTATCACTTTTCGCCTTCTTCAGCCACAGGCGTCACAGGAATTCATTGACGAGGAGCCTTTATCCTTTTGGGCAATGTTTAATGAAGTTAAAGCATTTGTGATGTTTGTTGAATTCAACTAGTCGATATGTGAAATAGGTTTCTGCTTTGGATGAAATGATTAATAACTCAATTTTTGTTCCATGTGTATTCATGTTTTAAAGTTAATATTGTTTTAGCAACCATGACATGTTTGTAGGCAACTTCTCATTGCCCAAACTCTCCCTTGTGCAACTGTGAAATATCTGATAACTGACCTAAAAGCTTAAGCTTATAGGTTTTGGGCCCGGAAAAAGTTTTCTTGCGTTCCCCCTCACAACACGCTTATTTCACTTTGCAATGTAGATTCAATACAAAATAAATTTTATACTATTTTTAACCTTATGCCTAAAGTAATTGCAGGACATAGAGTTTGAAATTGAGACCTTTGATGTAAAATTTCTTCTAACCAACTGGCCTATAAAAGCATAAGCTTGTAGGTTATGGCTTGGAATACTATTTTGTTGTTACAGTAACAAATTTTACTATTTGGGATTATTTGTTACCTATTCTCTAAAATTGTTGGCAGTCAGTTTCTTTTAAGCACAAACTGCCATTTTTTGATTACGTTTACCTGAAAGCATGAGTTGCAGCATTCCGTAAAATCTTTTTATATGCAAACTTTCATTATGGTTCTGTTACTTTTATATTTTGGCTCCTCTAGTTGGCTGTGGTGGCTGTTAAGACTACTACTATTGCATCTTTCTTTTATGAAATATGTGCAATATTTTGTTGTCATTTTCAGTTTCTTTAAATATGTAGTCTTTTTCAATTCAGGCTTAATTGGCTATTAGGCTTCTACTCTTACATGTCGGACGTTAAAGAACTTGGCAATATCACTCTTGCACTTACTATCAAAAAACAAATATCACTCATGCACTCCATCTGTTCACTTTTTTGAAATTGATATGCAGCTAGCAGGTTTCAAAATGGAGGTGGTTAAAACAACAGCTGCTGGTCATGCAAAAAAGCTTGCTGCAACTGTGGATGTTAGCGCTTGTCCTGATGGTATTTACTGATATATCTTCATGTTAATATTATCTCTTATGATATTATTTGCCATCACATAACTCGATTATATGATGATTATAGGAATAGTATGCGTGGGTGGTGATGGGATTGTTAATGAGGTCAGTCATTTTCTTTGCACTTACTTGGATAATTTGCTATGCTATGCCAAACATTATGAAGCTAACTGGTTGTGATTTTTATTTTTAACTGAATTTGATCATATTCATGCAAAACATTTTGCACAAACTATAATGCCTTTGAGATATATTTTCTAAACATTTTTCTTATACATTCTCGTTGCTTTCCCTAAAGTATAGTAATACGTTGCTTTCCCTAAAGTATAATAACGTAATGTATTTTGTAACTAATGTTGCTTTCTGTTAAGAGATCATGTTAGTCTCAAATGGAGGCAAGTTAATCACATTTTTGTTTCTTTTGACATAGATATGTCTAATTGTTGATAATCCTCATTGCCTTGCGATGCCTACCTTGGTTAGGATGGAATTCACTTTATTCTTAAGCTTTTTTCCTTTTGGTGCAATTCATTAGAGACTGCAAGTTTTTTGTTATCCTCTTCTCTGACATATTTGTTAATAATTTTATCTATCATCCATGTAGCTTGCAAAGAAAACTTAATGGATTGTTCCTTGGTCAAATCTGAGTGCCTTCCCAATCGTGTTTGAAAGAATTGGAGAAAAGACTACAACGTCACCATGTAGCCTTCACAAGACATAATGTGTTTTGCAATAATGAGTATAGGCTCACATATCAATAATACTGTATGAAAAATATTCCCTATTCATATTTTTATCAATCTATATATAGATAACCTAATGCAAATGTTCTGTATTTTTAAATATAAATATGGACAATCTAATATTACTCAGCAATTTGTTCATTGCGTGGATGGATGTGAAAATTGGTTCAAAGGATGTAAAAAGCGAGACATGGAGAGTGGTTTTATGAAAATGTTAGCCGGCTAGTTGCATGTTGAGGGTATATGAGACACAGGGAGTTCTTTGTTACATTTCTCAGAGAGCAGTAAACGTTAATACTCATAAAATAATGAAGAGACCCCAAATCCTTTATAGCATATTTGACCTGGAGAGTGCTAATCAGAGACAGGTGTAGAGGAGACAAGTTCCAAATCACTGTATTATCAACATATAACAATAACTCAAGACTATCTTGGAAAGATGAGTGGACAAACATGAAGGGATCGATAGAGCTGGGAAAGTATGAAAAACGTCGAAACCAAGCTTGGGGTTCCTACTTGAGATCATGTTGGGCTTTCTTCAATTTGCAAAATTGATGAGGTCGTGTAGTGTCAACAAAATCAGGGGTTTGTTTGATACAACCTTTTCTTGAAGGGTACCATGTAGAAAGCATTTTTAGCATAGAGCTAAGAACCACTTGTAAGTAAGAACTATAAAATTGTGCAAACTGTAGTGACTTTAATTGTTGGAGGGAAGGTCTCATCAAAATCTACCCATGGTTGTGTAGTCATACGATTAGATGTGTTGATGTCTATATACCAAATCTCATCATCAGCCTCTACATCAGAAATAATCATAGCAGCAAAGGAGTAGGTTACATTATAAGATAAAGAGTTATGATTGAGCCTTTGCCTACATTGAAGTACAAAGTGATTAAACTTGTCACAAGTTTGGCATTGAGTGTTAAGTGTGGTGATGTTAGGTATTGAGTTTGTCTTGGTGAATTAGGAGGTTACATAGGATGAGGGGCTCAAGAATGTTGTTGAGAGGTATGATAAATAGGTAAACCATATAATTTATTAAGCATGAGTTTGCCATCTGAATATTGACCTCAATGATTACCTCTACTCGGGATTGATCTTCTTGACCACCTTGTCTTTCGCATCGCCCAACTCAAGTAACAACAAAAGCTTGAATTGGGGAGCTAAATTGTGTGGAGCTGAAATAATTATCTTGTTGTTCTAGCTAAAGAGGAAGAAGCCAAAGTTCATCAAGAGTAGGAATAGCACCTTGTATAGTGACTGTGGCGATGAAGCTCCTGTACTCCTTAGGCAAACTATGAAGACCATCAATGATTAAATCACGATCACTCCCATGAGTACCAATGGAGCGAATACTCTAACTAATATCTTTAATCTTAAGGATATAGTCAACAATAGTCATGGTTCCCTTATTAAGTGTACGAAGTTTACTTTCAAGGTGAGATTTCATAGAGATGGTCTTATCGACAAAGTGTTTCTCAATGGCTAGCCACATTTCTTGTGCAAATGTCTACGTGCCATGAAGATCGATAATTGCTCGATGTTCGGATCACTATTTAGCTCGAATCAAGCTCTAGTTGAGTTTGTTGATTTGAGCCATGAGCTAAATTTATAGCTTGTAATTTTAACAAGTTGGGTTAGAGCCATGGTCAGATCAGACTGTTTCGAATTGAACTTTGCTCAAAATTTATTTTTTTAAATGAAATAAACATGTTATTTATATAATATATATTTTTTTATTTTTATAAAAAGATGTAAGACAGTGGTTAGAGTATAGGTTGGGTAATTTAGTGGATATGATTGATTCATGTTTAAAGCCTAATAAAGATTGCTTAATTTTTTTCCCAAAATAATTCTCAATTCATTGGGGGATTCATGCTAGCTCGACTATGGTTTGAGCCTGCTTAAAATCAAATGCTAATGGAGTTGAGTCAGCTCCAGCTCGAAACTTTTGAGCCACAATCCAAGCTCAAATCGAACTATAAATTAACGTGCTTAGCTTGACTCAAACTTAAATCATTCTCACTCCTATCCACAAAAAATGTTTTCCAACGTGACAAGAGACTGTAGTTACCAGCAACATTTGAACAGTACTATCCTTTTTTTATCAAATCTGGAAAGCAGAACTATGAGAACACCTCTTTTCATCATCCTTTTCATCATCTTCAAGGAAAGAAGATGGTGCCACAATAGTGCCATAAACATGATCATGAATTTTGAACGTGGAAAGAGCATTATTGATGGCTTTCTTCGAAAGAAGATAAGTTCATCTTGTTTATCTCCAAAATGACGACCCTTGAGATTGACAAAAAGATGTTGCGGTGTCGGCTTAAAGGTACAGGAGAGTTGCTTATCGGAGCAGCAAACAACACGAATTCAAGTTTTGCAAAGAGATGTTATTGAAGCAGTGACAATAGTAGCTTCAAGGTGTAAGAGCGGTGACGGCGACAGTTTCAGATGGGAGAAGGAATGGCATCAGCGTCCCACCACTCCTGTAGCTTAAAGATGCCGCTATTGTCACTGCTCAAATCTTAAGTTGTTGTCACCACGGCTCTCGCAACTTAAGGATTGGTGAAAAAAATGTAGTACCCACCATGTATTCACTCCTATATGTAACATGTTTAACAGTAATGAGTTTAGGCTCAAATATATTGTATTAAAAATCTTCTCTATTCTATATTTTACTTATCTAAATACAGATTATTTAATGCATATACTTTATATCTGTTATAGCTAAATATGGACAGTCTAATGATGTTGATCACTTCTACTTTGGGATGGGATGTCGCATTGGAATGATGAAAAAGCACATGCTTGGTTATAATCCTTCCAGAAGTAAACCATGAAGACTCCTGGAACATTGCTGTCTTTCTCCATGCACATGTTCTTGCAGGTCTTTTGTGTTCTGCAAGTGCCAGCATTATACCTTAATGAGTTCACTTTCTTTTGTAATTAAATGCCAATTGGATTCATATTTTATCTAGACAATTTGACCAAAACAGTCATTGGTAGCAAACCGGAGATTGTGATTACCCGCCCCATTCTTGTACTGGTTGGGATTGTTGGCGCTACCAATTGTTCTGTTCTTGCAATGATTGAAGAATGAGTTTAAAGGTTCTCCATCCATAGTCTATGGATCCTTTCCCCAGTTCGATTTGGTCTTAATCTAGCGGCTTAGTCACAGACTCACAAGCTCCTGTCCACTTCTTTTTAGAAGTGTGCAAGTCTAGATACTCATTGGCAGCCTTTTTACTACCTGCAAATCATCCTTTCACCATCTATTGGTCCCTCATTTGTTTGGCTGCTTAGGGCAGCCTGCAAATACCAGATTTTTTTTATGTCTTCGGTCTAAAAGCTGGTGTGTTAGGAAATTGAATTGGTTTCATGGCTAGTGAGCAACAATTAGAGATTTAACTTCTAAGATATTCCTTCAGTGGGATTCTTGTGTTAATAGTCACTTAATTTGTTCACGTTCCCTGCAAGGCAATATCTCCTAAAACGCAGTTTGCTAGCTATCTTGGGCGATTTGGAGTACTGATGGAACTGTGATTTTCCACTTCTCCCATTGTGGATGACACCAAGATGTCCTGCTTCAGTTGTAGCACTAGACTTGTGATGGGACTTGACCTAAAGCAGTGTGGTACTTGATAGAGCCTCAATGAGTCCTTTTATCTTAGTAGTTGTACTGTACATTTGATACTTCTGTTGTTCTCACTTTTGGCATGCGTCTATGAGTACTAACTTCTTATACTAAATATGCTTCAAAGATTTTTTTTTTTGCTTTTCTTTGGGCGTGGTTTTTAAAAATATAGTTCTGTCATGCAGGTTCTGAATGGTCTACTCAGTAGAGATGATCAAAAGGAAGCAATTTCAATTCCTATTGGCATCATTCCTGCTGGATCTGACAATTCACTTATTTGGACCGTCCTTGGAATTAGAGATCCAATCACTGCTGCAATATCAATTGTGAAGGTGAATTAAATTTCTTACATGAAGCATTGACTTAGTAGTGGTTGCATTTCCTTCAATTATTAATATTTTCTACTTTCTTTGATTAGTAGTGTTTGCATATCAATTGTGAAAATGAACTAATTTTCTTACATGAAGCAGTGACTTCGTAGTGCTTGCATTTCCATCAATAATTAATACTTTCTACTTTCTTTATTACTTAGCCTATCATATCAAGGTTTCCTATATTATTGAAATCAAATACGACAGTGATTTCTCATATTACCTATCAATCATATATTATAATGAATTTTCTGACTATTTTACTTTCGTCAAGTTAAGGAAATTTATTGAGTTTGAGTTTGCATATTAACATTATTGCAAAACAAATAATTGTTGTACTGCATTGTTGCAAAATTTGGCATCTTTATACTTGCCAGTTATAATAGAGGCGAAGGACCTTGTTAAACTGTCCAAGTTCCAATTAAAGTCATAAACTTGAGTTTTAGCCTTCTAGGTGGTGAAACATAGATATAGATTTCAATTTAACATTTTTATGCTCAGAAGAATAATTCCTGAGTGCATGTAGAGTTGTCACTTTATGGCTTTGTAATGGTAAGTTTTATCCATTGGCAAGTATAGAATATTATGCTAATCTCATAATCAGGGATAGGATGGTTGATATGTCGGAAGATGCCTATCAAGTTGAAAGGAATATTTTACAAGGCGCTACTATACTATACAGGAGTAAGTGTAGAATAGTTCAGTGACAATTATAGGCTGCATTTGGTTAATTGCATTGTTTTCAATGACTTGAATTTTTTTTTTCAATCATAAAAAATAACAATTTATTTTGTATTCCATTTTATACAAACTCTAACATAAAAAAAAAAAAAAATTATTTTACATCTTACACAATGTTCAATACAATCAACTTTAATTTACTTCCTACATAATTTTTAATTTAACAATCTTACTTTGTTTCCCATTATACACACATCTTAAGGCTAGCCAAGAATAAGCCAAAGGCTAAAATTTCCTCGTGACAAATGCAGTCATAAGTTCAGTATAATGGATGTGTCCATGCATAGATTGGATGATTTGTCATATTAGAGTGGACCACAGTAGAATTGATTGTATTTGAGAGAAGTGTTGGAGTGTGAAGCCTAATTCCCCAGAAATTTGTTATAGATGATATTTTGAGATTTGAGATTTAATTGGCTATCATACAATCCTTCATAGATAAGGGGGTGGGCCTTCATTGTAACTTGTATTTTAAAATAAAATATTTTCAAAAGATTTACTGTTGTAGAACCATAGAGGTGTCTTTTTCGATCTTAAGAAGATAGTAGGATTGACACCTATAGGAGATAAGATGAGGAATGAGGTTTAAGGTGGTTTGATCATGCCCTTTGACTTTTAGAGGTTTTTTTATACGTAAAGATGATGGTAAAGAATGGAGAAAACCAAAATTATCTTACTTTTTTAGAGGTTTTTTTATACGTAAAGATGATGGTAAAGAATGGAGAAAACCAAAATTATCTTACTTTTTTAGAGGTTTTTTTATACGTAAAGATGATGGTAAAGAATGGAGAAAACCAAAATTATCTTACTTTTTTAGAGGTTTTTTTATACGTAAAGATGATGGTAAAGAATGGAGAAAACCAAAATTATCTTACTTCATATGTACTTACAAAGGGGATTGCTTAAAATAGAATTGATTGAAGAAAACATCCATGAAGCTGATCCCAAATAAGCTTGCAATGACATTATGCAATGAGGCGTTTGCTTAGGAATATCCTTCTTTACTTACTGGTAACAACAACAATTTTCAAAAACACAACAATTGTCTTGATCACATTTACTTGCACTCGGCTACTAAAAATCAACCAGAGAAGTGACAAGTTTTATGCTTGCGGTGAACCTACCACAACCCTCCTTATGGGACTTGTGATCAGCTATGCAATAATAAATAATAAGCTTTGACATAGGTGGAAAAGCCCTTCCTAAAAATTTTCAATCCAACAATACCGGAATTGTTGCCAATAGTACACCCTAATTCGGTAAGCGAAATTGGGTAGAAGGGATTTCGATTTCTTAACCATTTTAGGGGGATTTTGGGAACTATTAATGTTTGATTTTGTTTTACTATAAGTTTTAATGTTCAAAAGTAAACCCTTGACCTCGATGAATTCGTCTGTGGGTGGATCTTGCTGGTGGATGTGCCCTCCATTGGTTTTTGCAGCAATTTAGCTCTGCATCATCATGATTATTCAGTTTTGATATAGTCATAAATTTGTAAGTTTTAATTGTTCATAGTTATTTTCCTTTTTCTCCTAGTTTTCCTACATGTTTACTCTTTGCATGGAGAGTTTTTGTAATTTCTTCAATTCGTTCACATTCCTAGATGACCTGTTTGGCGCGGGGACCAAAATCAGGATCAAAATGGTACTAGTTTAAAAAACAACAATAATAATAAATAAATTTTTTTAATCATTCTACACAAATTCTAATATAAAAAATACTCAATAATTTTCAATAAAAATATCAACTTTATTTCACATCCTTGACCAAAAAACTAGATTCCTAGTATTTTGGTCAAGGATGTGAAATAAAGTTGATATTTTTATTGAAAATTATTGAGTATGTGAAATAAAATAATATTTTTTATATTAGAATTTGTGCAGAATATTTAAAAAAGCTTCTTTATTATTATTATTGTTGTTTTTTAAACTAGTACTATTTTGGTCCTCGCTCTAAACAGGGCCGAGGTCAAATCAATTTGTGGTAATTTTTTTGGATCTTTCTTAACATCAAATATCTGGTTTTCAATGGTTCATTTACTGTTATATTGTAATGCCTTAATCTAATTGTAGTCGGATTCATATGTCAAATGAAATAGCAAATGGGAATTATGCACTTCTTTAGTGTTTGCATTTTAACTTAGGTCCAGGATCTCTTCTCCTTTAAATAACTGCATTTAGGTTTGTGTTTAGGATTTGTTATGCTTGACTTGAATTTTCAAGATAGAGGACTCTTCGATAATACCGTTTTTTGAGAAACTCTATTTGAGATAGTGACCAAGCTCAGTTGTTTGACAACGAGATTGATGAAGATATGGTTATTGGTATAACTTGTTGACATGATAGTGATTCTTTGAAAAGGTTTCTCTGAGGCAGATTCTGAGATGTCAAATGCATTGTTTAGTTGAAAGTTCTCTTCACCATTTTATGTTTTTTGAGAAGTTGTTCTTAAAAATCTTCTTCAAGTTTTCCCATCTAAATGTTGTTACTTCCATCAAACAAAAAGTTTGGAGAACATGCATAACACTTGTAACTGTCCTAATTTTTAGGCGTGTTGTGTTAATATCACAACATAATTCTACCGGTGTAAACCTAGTTTCTCATTCTAAAAAGTGAATCTAGGCTCTCAGTCAGCAGGAGCTATTTTGCTAGTCTCAACCTCACCTTATGTTATTCCTTCTGTACCTTGTTGTTCTTTGTGAAGTAGTGATGTTCATTTCCTTTCTCCGTGTTTTTTCCCACAAAACTTTTCAGTTTTCACGTATAATCTGTGTTTATTTTTTCCTTTATTTCTCCTATTGTTACTTTTTAATACTCTCTTTAGTGCATCTAGTCTTTTCCATCAACTTTGTCTCTTCCCTAGAAGAAGGAGACCATACTCTATTTCTCCACTCTGCATAGTAAGTGGTATTGGAGCTTATGGTTACTGTGAAGTATAGTGGAAAAGGTAAGCAAAAAACACATGGTTTGATCTATGCCAAAATAATATGAGAGCTATCCTTATCCAATTGGACTTGGATGGTATCTTACTTTGCAAGAACAGAAGGCTTGTGTCAATGTTGCATTAGAGTGGAGAGAATTGATCAGAAGACTAGATTCAGCTGCATTTGTCCAACGAGATTTATAGCATTATTTGAAGGAGTCTAACATTGACTTTGTAGCTCGGGCTGGAGTCACTTTGAATGAGGAAGAGCTTGACAAGCCAGCTTTCGTTAAGCAAAATTCGTTTTCACATTGTTTGGTTGACATCAAGACTCACGTGGATGAGTTTAAAAATATTGTCATTCATCTGGAGATGGTTGAAAGAAACACAAGGATGAGGACTTAGCTTTGTTTTTTTATATTTTTATTTTTTTAGCTCTACTTGTTTGTTTGCTTCTTCCGTATTACAAGAACCTCAGAGATTCTATATTATATGGAGGAAGTCCATTGTTTTGAAAGATGTATCCCAAGCATTATTATTAAAGACTTTACTAGATTCTGATGTTGGTTCATGAAGTAAGGAACCTTTGAAGCTTTTTATGTTAAGGCAAGTCGAAAAAGGGCTCATATCATGGGAACTAGAGGGAAAACCAACAAGTATCCATGCAATAACACTTTTACAACTACTTTAGAAAGGTCACTATGACCGTATGTTTTAAGTTGAAAGACAGGGAGTGGTCATCAAGTTGTGGCCAAAAGGGTGAGAACTCTGGCCAAAAGCTGGTATCATTGTCGAAGAAAGCTTCAACAACATTCTTTGAAGGTACCTTCTGTGGAAGTGGAATTCAAGGGTCTTACTTTGTTTTAATAGGCTCCATTGTGCACATACTTTTTCTCTATTCAACACCTAAAGGCTTTCACTTAAGATCTTGAACTAAGGCGTTTAAGAAATATGGATCAAAGAATAATAATCCCAATAATACCAAAATAGAAATGAGAAAATGGTATAAACCATTGACTTTATTCTAAGGTAAATTGAATTTGAGCCCCTAATGTCGGAAGAGTATTGCAAATTGGTCCTAAGTTTGTCAAACCATGATTTGGGCTCCTGAGTTTGATGTGAGACATATAGTATGGCATGTGGATTTATAATTAACAAAATTAAGCAGCGAATTATTTTAATTAAGCCCAAAATATTTTCAAAATATTATATGATAAATAAGATTTAAAAATTTTATAAAATAAATAATTTTATTATTAAGAGTAAATTAGATCGATTGATAAATAAGAATTTATCAAATTAGATTATGATATCGATTTAAATTTAATGAATCGGATTTGGCTTCAGAAGATAGCCTCCTCATTTATCTACATGAAGCATGTTAAACAATATGTAGAACAGATCAAAACAAACCAATGTCGAAAACCAAAAATAAAAATGTATAATTCAAAATGAAAATTTAAGTTAAACAATCTACAATTTCAAGTTTGGTTTCTCCTCTCCACGTTTTAAGGTTAGGTTTCTATATTCAATTTATCTACACCGAGTAAGCCTTTTGTTGTTATTTTCATGTGGAGTTGTAGCTGAACTTCATTGAAGGCACCTTTTGCTATCGACATTATATGTGTTCAACATCAGGGAAGGTTTACAAGCTAGTTCGTTGAGCAAGGTTTATGTTTTTTAATGCAGTCCTACGCAGAAGCATTTCACTGTTTCTTTATTGGTCTAAGGCTCATCTTATACAACTATGGTTCATCTACACTATTAGTGTCTGTTTGCTAAAGTTAATTTTAATTTGTGTTAAAATTAATTTTATAAATCAAATCATACACAAATTTCAATATTAAATAAATAAAATTTCAAATCTTACACAAACTCTAACATTAAAATCTATTTTAATTCACATCTATACAAATTTCAAAATAAAAGTTGACTTTATTTTACATTTTACATCAAAAATGAAACCTACTTTATCTCAAAACTAAATATAACATCAAAGGATTTTTTTTACTCATAAAAATAACCCCCAAACAAATGACAAAAGTGGTTGCCTGGTAATCATTCATTTTCTAGAGTTGTTCGTCTGTTCATCCTATGCTTCATTATAGGAAAAGGTAGCTTGATCCTAATTATTGATGTGAACATTACTAGGATATGGAAAGATTACCTACTTAAATGTTTTGGACTCAGGAGCTTGTACGAGTCTACACTTGATGAGTTTACACCATCTAGCCGCATGTTGTTTTCAACAAAGCTACTATTGAAAATTCCATCCTGTCATCATAGTCTGATGTTCGAGGTGGAGTTGAATATTGTTTTAAGATAAAAACAATTCTCCAGTTTTTTGACACAGGGAACTACTCAGGAAGAAGTTAAAGAAAGGCATGATGTCACTTACTCTTTATTAAATGACGATAATACTCACCATCATAGTTATGCAAAGAATTTTGTTTGCTGTTAGGCATTTTATGTTGCACGAGGAGTTGCCTCATGGTGTGAATAGTTAAAGAGGCGATAACTAGTGTAATGCTACTGGTTAGTTGATATTTTCAAGAAGTGTTCCTTTAGAGAAACAAGGAATATGTTCAAGACTAGTGGAGTTTCCAAATGCAAGGTGGCTCAGTTGTATATAGGAGAAGGCATAGTTGGTGTTTCATATACCAAAATTAGACTGCTGGAATCCATACTATAGTCATGGCTTGGGCATCATCTTTGACAATAACATTCATGAGCTATACAGTACTTGCATCTGCATTATTTTTTCTAACATAAAAAGATGGCAACTTGACGAAATGACAACTTTTGTTCATGAAGTGTTCTTGAAGAGATTCATGTGCGTCAACTTTGGTAATGTCAAGCACACAGAACCATATTTGTCTAAAGACTTTCTTTTTGGCTCAAACGACATCTCTTCGTTCTGATATAAGTTTTTCGCCTTTTATGTGTGCTCATCCTTTCAGATGTTGTTGTTAGTTGTATGTATGTATTTTTCTTTGGTTGCGTCGGTTTGTCTTTATGCTCAATTCGATGAACATGTTGCCTAGGCACATGTTGTCAAAAAGGCGTTAGGTTTTTAATTTGTAGTTCGATGTGAAAGATTCAGGTGCAAGATGTTTGGAGGGTTGATCCAGCCATTTCATCTATCCTTGCTTGCTGATGATTTTAGGGAGAATATGCAGTTTGATGTGAAAAGATTAAAATGCTTGCTATTTTGAGGTCAAGCCATTTCATCCGTCCTTGCATACTCATGCTTTTCAAGGGGTATAGGTGCTGAAGATTGGAGGAGGCAGAACATATAGAATTGTTTGTTATGCAAAGGCAACCTATGGTTTTGGCTTGTCAGATATGTCAACCATAATCATCTAGGATAGCAGCTGAGCTAGGCAAGCTAGGGGACTCGTGTTTTTCTGGAAATATTAAAGCATGTTACAATTGAGGCTCAACTAAATAAAGATTTTTTAGTTGGTTGGAATTTGTCATTAACATTTGTTCGATTGCATGTATTCAGCAAAAGGAATAATAGAGATCAAATAGGCAGTATGGAGAAGGAATTAAATAACTTAAGAGACTCTTCTTATTTTGACAGGACATTTCCTATCTAAGTCTCTTTCTCGACTCCTCAATATTTGATGCTCAAACTTGATTGTTTCCTTTGTCAAGTGGTTTGGGATTAGGACAAGTTTGTTACAAGGTGAACTGCATGTCAAGATGGAGATTGTTATGTGTGATTTGAACTCTAAAGATTGAGGGTTTGTCAACAATACCATTGTTAGAGAAGTTCTCCTTGTTCAACGATGGTAACAAAGTTATGGCCATTGATACTAGTTCAACATGAGACAGGTTTTTCTAAGGCAAGTTTTAAGCTGTCAGAAGCACAGATTCTTTAGTTGTGGAACACAAATTGTTTATTCAAAAAGAAGTTATATTCAACTATTTGAATGAAGACATGTTTACCGAGAAGATATTCTCAAAAATGTTCAAGTTGTTTTCATCCAAGTATTATTCCTTCATCTTCACTTACGGCTTTCACTAAACGTTAGAGCGTGCATAGACGTTGTAATTGTTTGAAAGTTTAGGGGGGAGATGCCACATCATAATTTGTTACCATTGTAACTCTAGTTTTTATCATGGTAAACGGAGAACTTTGCTTGGTGTCAGCTTTACCTTATATTGTAGTCCCACCGTACTTCTTCCTTCTTAATTTAGTAGTGAAGTTCTCTATTCATGGTTTTTCTCGCAAGAGTTTCCACATAAAATGTATTTTTCCATATATTCTTTCTTTATCTCTCTAGTTATCATGTTTTTAAACCCTCAATGAAATTGATCTTCGCCTCTTCCACTTGAAGAAAGAAAGCTACATTTTTGCACCTCCACCTGGGGCAATGAGATCATATTTTAATTTCTGCCTCGCATTTAAGTTGGGGCATTGCATTTCACATCCACCCAATGGTTCACATCCTGATCACCTCCATTATGGTGACTATAATGCATAGTGTGTGCTTGTGTTTAATTTGGATTTACATTCATCGCACATTTTTTGGGCAAGATCAACAACTAAACAATTCTGTCCGTTTAATTAGGGTCACTTTTGACCTGGAATCAGAACTAGGGCAACTCTTATAATCTTCCTAAATTTAAAGATTTTTTCTAATGCTGATTATGGACATGTTAAACTTCTAACCTTAATCCCTGAGCTCCAGATCTTGTACCTTATCCAGTTTACGTTTAAATAGGTCTAGATATTGATGTCATTTTTCATTATCATGTACTTCATTGCATCGTGCTTGGCTTTGCTAATTTTTAGTGCTTAGGACTCGTATGATTTAGTACACAAGATTTTAGAGTAACATCATCCGTTCATTCTACTGGATGCTGATCTACAGTTGGAGAGTTGACAAAACATTTAAAGCATGCTGGTTTTAACAGTTTCGACTTGTAGTATCTTTTTCTTATATTTTGACAATCATATAATTGCTGTTGATTTGATAATATGTAAAATTTTTCTAATTGGTGCAGGGTGGTCTCACGGCTACAGATGTCTTTGCTGTTGAAAGGGTCCAGACTGGAGTTATTCACTATGGAAGTACTGTTTCCTATTATGGTTTTCTTAGCGATGGTAATGTAATACTCACTGGACCAAGTTTCTTTCTAGTCTGATTATATTTTTCAAAAGTATGTTCCATCTGTAGCTTCTCTTTCTTTCTCAGCCCTACTATTGTCTCAGCTATAGTTGATATGGAGTGAAGAACAACAAATAAGAAGTTGTTTTTGAGTAATACTTTTTAGTGGTTGTAGAGTTTCAGCCAATGGACTTATTAATAATTGTAAGAAATACTTCTCTTGACATCAATGATATGATCTATTTGAAATTATGACACATCAATGTACACATGGGATACAAGTAACTTGGAGGATATGGACATGATAACATGCATTAGGCATATCTTGACAAACTACTAGTACGTGCATGAAAGAATAATTATACATTTGGGATTGAGTTATTTTTGTACAAGCTCAGGCATATGTTAACATAAAAGAATAGGATTCAAAAGAAACAAAAATATGATGGATCTAGGGTATGATTGAGATAGGGAAGCATAGATTAGGCCATATTGGCATTATTTAATGTGCTTTCTAGGGTGTGATTGATATAGAGAAGTATGATTATGCCATATTTGCATTAATCAGTGTACTTTCTAGGTTGCACTTCAAGAACACTGCTATTTTTATACCTGAATATAGCTTTCCTTAATCAAAAGAAGATGCCTATGTTTGGATACGTGCATGCTTTCATTGAAATGTTGATTGAGTGAACGTATTGTATTTTTGTGTAAGTGAGCGTCTTGCACAGTCTATTTGAGGTAAACCAGCAGATTCTCCACCCTTGATGAGGTCTTATTTCATGGTTCTCATTATTCTGTTCACCTTTTAATGTCTGAGCTTTTGCCAGAATTGTGTCAATTGCAAGTTTGTGCATTTTCAGGGTTATCGTCCCAGTTTTAGAACTTCTCTGTCGATTCCTTGGATATGCTTACTGAGTTTTTTTTTGTTTTTTCTTAATTCTTTTTCTATTGAAGTCATGTCTGTCATACGTGTGTTATTAAGCTGATATTTTGGTAAGTGTCTATATAATGTGTCAATGCTTCCTGTTGGGCTTTTCTTTTGCAGTACTGGAACTTTCTGAGAAATACCAGAAGCGCTTTGGACCACTTAGATACTTTGTAGCTGGTTTTCTGAAATTTCTGTGCTTGCCTAAATATAGCTTTGAACTGGAGTACCTTCCTATGACAAAGAAGCAAGAAGATGAGCAAAAGATTTTAGATGATCAACATAAGCTTGATATGTCGGACCTATATAAAGACATCATGAGGAGGTCTACGAAAGAAGGAATTACCAGAGCTTCAAGTTTTTCAAGCATAGATTCAATTATGTCTCCTAGTAGAATATCTGGGGACTTGGACCTGACAGGTAGCACACTCGCAAGCAGTGAGCCATCTGAGGTTGTCCGTGGTCTTGATCCTAAAGTAAAACGTTTATCATCAGGAAGGAGCAATCAAGTCCCAGAACCAGAAGAAGTTATCCATTCTCAGCATCACTTATCTACCACTCCTAACTTGCCAAGGATCAGGTCAAAGTCACGGACAGATAAAGGTTGGAGTGCCAGCAATACAACAAATGATTCGAGGTTTTCCTGGGCAGCTACAAATGTAAATGACAAGGAAGATATTTCCTCAACGATCTCTGATCCAGGTCCTATCTGGGACTCAGAACCAAAGTGGGATACTGATCCAACTTGGGACAATGAAGCTAATTGGGAGACTGGAAATCCTGTTGAGTTACCAGAGACACAAGAGCATGTTGAACTGACCATGGTCAAGGAACCTGTACCGAATTTGGATGAGAAATGGGTTGTTAAGAAAGGCCAGTTCCTTGGCATCCTAGTATGCAACCATTCTTGCAAGACAGTCCAGAGCATAAGCTCTCAAGTTGTGGCACCAAAGGCAGAGCATGATGACAATTGTTTAGATTTGCTGTTGGTCCAAGGCAGTGGTAGGCTAAGGCTGCTGAGGTTCTTTGTCTCCTTGCAATTTGGACGTCATCTTTCACTGCCCTATGTCGAATACCTTAAGGTATGTTTTGTTTTTCATCAGGATTGATTTTTATACAATATGGTTTTTTTTTTCTCGACACTGGACTAATTTTGTAAGTTCAGTTTTGCTTGACTATTTCTGGCATGGTTGCCATGCTTGTTTTTATTTTTACTCTGCATTGAAGTTGTACTAGTTAGCCACTAAATTCTTTGATGTTAAACCCACTCCGCTCCATAAGCTGGACTAATTTTGCATGTTCAATTTTACTTTACCTATTTCTGGCGTGGTCACACGTGCATGTTTTTTTGTTTTACTGTGCATTGAATTTGTACTGGTTTGCCATTAAATTCCTTGATGTTAATCCCGCAGGTGCCATTCCTTAAGCTGGAGGACATGACTACATGATAACAAATGTTTTGTGAATTCTCGGTCACATCAATCTATATCTTAATATAATGAAAGTCAACTTAAATTCTAAGTGTGTGTGTGTGTGCATGTAAATATGATTTAGGGGATGTTTAGTTTGATGTTATCTTAAAGTTATCATATTATTTAAAAAAAATAATTGTTTCATTTGATAATATGTATAGACAACTTTATAAAAAATTATAAAATTATCACTCAAAAAATAACATCTAGATAACATGGCATACATTAAGATAACATTGAACCAAATGTCCCTGTAATCTTTTTGAAACAAATCGAAGAATAGCTTCCTTCATACCTGTAATGTTTTGGATTTGAAACCTATATGCTGAATCCTTCTGCATTGATACCTGTGCTAGCATACCCTCTCCAGAACATTCTTCTTGAAGAAGTTACTATTATACTATGCCACTTTGTTGAACTGTTGCCAAGTTCATCAATCAGTTTATTTGGGAATAGAGAAAGGAAGGGAGCTTGTGAAATGGTTTGATGGCCTCATTCTCACGTAAAGATCATGACTCTGAAGGCAGGAAACAACTTCAATGTAGGGGCAAGGCTATGTGTTGAGAGTCTCGTGGCACCATGTACATTTCTAGTTGCATCCCTCTGTCCTTGCTCAATGTAGAAGCAGAGAGACTCCTTTTGCTGATCACATTGAAAATTTGCTTTGATTATTTTCAAGCACAGATGAAGTAAGAACAATTCATGAGTTTTGTTTATTTCGCATGTGGTCGTTAGGATATTATTTACCTTGATGTGATGTAGATCTTATGGGTTTGAAGTCAAAAAATAACCTATTCTATGCAGTGTTACGCTTGTGTTCAAATCAGGAAGTCTGCTTAGTTCGTTTTCAAGCACAACTGAAGTAAAGCAGGCCTATAAGCTCTCATTTCATTTGCATATGGTCATTAGAGCTTCTTATCCACGGCCTTGTGGCAATTATTGGTTTGTGTCGTTTTTGACCTAGAGGTCATGGGTTTGAAGTGAGAAAATAACCTATTCTATGTAGTTAAAATAGAGAAGGTTGTGTGCAAATCTTGAGGAATCCCCTTTCTACAATTTGCGTGGTTCATTGACAGACACAAGTGAAAGCAAAAGTGAACCCTTGAGTTTTTGTTTAATTTGCATTTGGTCATTAGTGAATGTTATCCTGGGGTTTGCTGCAATAAATTGTTTGCCTTGAGGTGACCTATACAGGTCATGGGTTTGAGCTAGAGACACCTCTTTAGATCTCATAATAAGGTTTTACTAGCATTTTGAGCCTCTCCAGTTTCTGTGTAAATTTGTCTTTCCCATTGTTGTATCCCTTTTGTGGTCACTTCACCCTTGATGCCCAAAGAGATTTGATTAAGGGAGCGTTTGGTTTAATATTATTTTGGTGTAATGTCATGACATTTAGATGTCATCTTTTGAGTGATAATTTTATAATTTTTTAGAAGATTATCAATAGATGTCATTAAATAAGCAATTATTTTTTTTAGATAACATGACATAATACCAAAATAATATTGAACCAAATGCCCCCTAAATATTTTCAAATTTCTGTTGAAATCTACCCTTCCCATTTTCAAGCTCTACGCTCTTTTGTTCTGTTTGTTTCTCATATATAAATAGTCTTCGCGAGGTTCTCATCCGTCATATTGCTTGCTTTCTATCAGGTGAAATCTGTGAAGGTTAAGGCAACAAGAAACACCAGCAACGGCTGTGGTATTGATGGGGAACTAATACGAATGAATGGGCAGGTCATTTGTTCTCTTCTTCCTGAGCAATGCCGATTAATCGGTCGACCTGCCAAAGATCGCGTATAAAGATCAGCGGCATACTAAGAACCTCTGTAATCCACAACTCTTCCATTTTGCTCATTTAAGGTGAATTCGTAGCCTCGGTATTTCGTTGTGCTCAAACTTTTAGTGTTAGTCTCTATAGATCTTGATTGATTTTGTCATAAGTATTTGAGTGATTATATTTTGTATTTTTTTGTAAATTTTTCTTCATGATGCTTCTAGGTATTTGGATTGTTAATTTTCCTTGACAAGGCATCTGATGTTTTGAATGTTTGTATGGTAGAGGTGCTGTCTGTAATGTAGTTGATGATAACCTTAAAATGTCATATAGAATAACCTGTTCTTGAAGCTATACTTTCATCTGTTATTGCTGTTATACATCAAAATGCCTTTTCTGGAAAGTTGGATCAGGTTAACTCTGACTTCCAACTCGAATTTCAATTTGGTTAGATTCTAAATATTGTATGAAGATCGATCAATTATCTGACTTGAAATTGATACCCGGACCTGATTCATTAAAAGATCTGCTTCGACTTGAATCTAAACCCAGTGGCAGGCCCTCCTGTAACCCACATTCTCTGTTAAGTATTGTTCTGATCTCAGACGAATCACATAATAAAATGTGTTTGCATTGCATTTTCTAGATATCAATACTAATTATTTAACCAATATCTATAGGTAAATGGATCTATAAAAATTAGAACTCTCCATCTGATCGAATTGGTATTACGAAATATTACTTGATGCTTTTTAAAAAATGAGAACAAATGTATATTTAAGAAGAATGTTCTAGAACTTCAGCAATGGAACACTAACGGGACACTGATCTTGTGTGGTTGACAGTTGCTAACTGTATCCGTAAGATGGCGAAGGATGTGCTGGGAGAATCCAAAGGAATGATTCCAAATAATAAAGATACTTGGTGGTGGAAAGATGATGTACAAGAAAAAATTAAGGAGAAGAAGATTTGTTATAGAGATTGGTTTAAAATCAAAAATAAAGATAAGTGGGAGAAATATAAAGTGGCTCGACGAGAATCTAAGAAAGCTGTAGGCAATGCAAAAAATATGGCTCTTGAGGATTTATATAAGAAGCTAGACACTAAAGAATGAGAAAGATAATTATATAAGATTGCCAAGATAAGAGATAGAAAAATTAAAGATTTAATTGAAGCAAAATGTATTAAAGATGAAGATTAAAGAGTACTTTTTATGGAAGAAGATATCAAAGATAGATGGATGAGTTACTTTCAACAGCTTTTCAATGAAGGTTGTGAAAATTTAATTGATCTTACAGAATTCAGCACCCTAAAAGAAAGTAAAAATTACTCTTACATCCGACATATTAGTAAAGCTGAAGTCTGAAAAGCTTTAAAGAAGATGAAGCATAACAAAGCAGTAGAACCAGATAACATCCTAATAGATATTTGGCAGTGCTTAGGAGATAGAGTTTCTTGGCTCACTAGATTGTTTAATATGATTTTGAAGACTAAAAGGATGCCAAATGAATGGAGAAAGAGTATATTAGTACTTATTTATAAAAATAAAGGCGATGTACAAAATTGTGTAAATTATAGAGGAATCAAATTAATGAGTCATACTTTAAAACTTTGGGAGAGGGTGATCGAACAAAGGTTACGCCATAATACTAAGGTATCAGAGAATCAATTTGGTTTTATGCCAGGGAGATCTACTATAAAAGCCATTCATTTATTAAGAAGTTTAATGGAGAAATTTAAGGAGAGAAAGAAAAACCTACATTTGGTTTTTATTGATTTGGAAAAAGCTTATGATAAAGTCTCAAGAGAAGTACTTTGGAGAATTTTAGAGAAGAAAGAGATTTATACTGCTTATATTCAAGTTATTAAAGACATGTATGAAGGAGTTGTTACCTGTGTTCGGACACAAGGAGGTTTGACTAAGGATTTTTCTATTACAGTTGGATTACACCAAGGCTCGGCTTTAAGTCCGTATCTTTTTGCTTTGATTATGGAAGTCATGATTGGATATATCCAAGATGAAGTGCCTTGGTGTATGCTCTTCGCAGTTGATATTGTCCTTGTTGAGAAAACTAAAGAGGCTCTTAAAGCGAAACTAGAGCTTTGGAGGAATGCTCTAGAATCTAAAGATTTTCATCTCAGTAGATCAAAAACTGAATATATGGAGTGCACATTTAGTCAAGAAAGAAATACTTATATTGGAGATGTGACAATTGGTGATCAAATTGTCAAGAAGAGTGAGCGCTTTAGATACCTTGGATCAATTATACAAAATGATGGTGAAATAGATAATGATGTTATTAGCAGGATTCAAGCAGGATGGGTAAAATGGAGAAATGCTTCTGGTGTGTTGTGCGATAGAAAAATTTCATCCAGAATCAAAGGGTAAATTTTATAAAACTGTAATAAGACCAACGTGATATATGGTGCAGAATGCTGGTCTGTAAAGAGAAAATATACAAATAAAATAAATGTTGCAGAAATGAAGATGTTAAGGTGGATGTGTGGATATACACGAAAGGATAGAATGAGAAATGAGTATTTCTGAAAGAAAATTGATGTTGCACCAATTGAGGATAAACTTAGAGAGAGTCGGTTTAGTTGGTTTGGACATCTAAATCGTAGGCCAATTGAAACTCCAGTTAAAAAAATTGAATTATTGGATTTTGCCCATGTACAAAGAGGAAGAGGGAGACCAAAAAAGATATGACAAGAAACTATAAAGAGTGATCTTAGTTACTTAGACTTAGATAAGAATTTGGTAACTGATAGGGCGCAATGAAAACAAAAAATTTATGTAACCGATCCCACCTAGTGGGATTAAGGTTTGGTGGTGGTGGTGGTTGTTTTTAAAATTTCCATACAATTAAAAAAAATGATAATTAAAACTTCCTGGGATTGGAATTTGTTCAAAATAAGTTTTGAATTAAGTACTTTAAAGAGAAGTCTTCTTTTTGTTATTATTTTTTTAATTTACACATTTTTAATGTTTCATAACTCGTAGATTTTAAATTAAATTCACGTTTAGGTTCCATAAGAGGTGGGGGGAAAATTAGCAAATACTTTAAAAAAAATCCTATTTATTATATAATTTTTCTACTAAACCGTGATTTTTTTTTTTGAAGATGGCTTTACATAAACTTTAGATTTTTTTTTTCATGACTTTTTGAAGAGAGAGACTGTCATAATAAGCATCAACTTATTCAGCTCTCTAATATATATTTTTCTTTGTATTATATGAAATAGACAAGGAACAATGCATACAACACCACGAGATGTCAATCAATAAAAAGCAACTGAGCATTTTTAATGCTCTTACAGCAACAACATCAAAACAATTACATGGATCTTCCTCTGACAGGCTTGACAGACGAGACATCATCAATTACAATACAAATTTCAACAATTTTAAACAAGTTATAGATAAGTGTTGTGAAATGATCAAAGGAATCAACTAAATAGTTCCTCATGTTATCCACCGTGACACATGACGAGCCTCTCGAGCATCAATGGTCATATCCAAATTAGAGTTTTACACAAGCAGCGAATAATCTTGCATATATTATGACCAACCGATTAACTCATCTATGCATGTTAACTCAGTTGAAGAATTAATTTCAAGACAACCAATTACATTATATCACATTTTCTTAGAAGTATAATTTTATAAATTTTTGCCAAGCTATTCAAGTCAAACAATTATTTTGTAAAAAAAAAAAAACTCAGCATAACATCACAGTAATATTTAAAGAACTTATTTAAGGGGAAGAAAAACCCATAGTGCTCTAACCTCTATACCTGGTTACTAACATTTCTTGTGATAGATAAAGCAAAACAATATTATGATAAAAGCAAAACAACGATAATTATGTAAAGGCACAAGCTCAAAACAAACAATGCTTTACAGAATGATTTGCTCGAAGACTTCAACCAAAATCGTCTTTTTAGATAAAAACCTGTTAGTCTATCGACATTTCCTATCGTCTTCAATATAGGTGGGGGAGGATGATAGATCGAGGTCGTGTTTGCTCTTGCTTCTTTTCATAGCTTTGAATCTTGATTTCACCATGAGAGTCTGCACTGTGTTTGCGAAATTACCCACAGCCATCAAGACTAGCAGTGCTCCACAAGCTACTACCTGTTGATATCAGATCAAAGTTGAGTGAGGTGCTCTGCAGAAAAGGGGAAGCTTGGGATGAGTTTGGAATAGATTCTTGCCTGCCACTCTGAAACCACGCCAACAAAAGCTGTGCGGAGTAGGAGCATTCCAACATATGCCTCAAAGCCCTGTTAGAAAGGAAAAAGGACATATATGCCATTAGTTGCTACAAAAGTAATTGATTTTGTTGCACTACAAAAATAATTGGACGGCAAGGCTGCTACAATTAATATGCCTCACTTTCTAAGTAGGGGAGAAATTACTTCGTTCGGGTAACATGGTTAAATTTTTAGGAAGTTATCAGCACGTCGCGTGTCGGTAGAAGCAAAATAAAAAAAAGCATTAACTCACCATCGCGCCACGTAAAAGTATTTTTTGCTACTAGGTTTTTTTTTCTAATGACACATTAGTTGAAATTTGTTATGTACAATATATTTCATCCCTTACATATATATTCTAGCCCTTACATAACAAATAATATATTGAATAAAGGCATTTTTTTAATACGTAAGGATAATCAAGCCCTTACATAACATATTTTAATCCTTATGTAATATATTTTAGCTTGAACATAACAAATTATATGCTACGTAAGGGATGAAATATTTGTGTATATTTCAGACCTTATACATCTTATCTTAGTCTTTTCGTAGCAAATTATATGTTGTCATGCTGAAATATATGCTATCATCCCTTAGGTAGCAAACAAAATGTTTCTAGGTAGTGCAACAACTAGTTAATGTCATTTCTCTCACACTTTCTCTTTCCACCTATTGTTAGGTCCTGCATTTTCACGTGTGGTGCGTGCACCCATTCGCTCCCGAACATCCTAAATGCTATGTTGTCCAAACCCAATAATTTCTCCAAGTAGGGATAGGTGAACTTTTCAATTCTGTATCACACGTATTTTGACATATTTGTCTTCAAAAGTGTCATTTTAATAATGTATATAAAATTGTTGATTTGGATTAAACAACATTTTGAGATCATAAATAAATCAAGATATTTTACAAGATATACTACAATATGTGTCTAGAGTATAGTACAAATCTTCAAAACACTCTCTTTATTACAAAAGAAAAGCTGCATAATAACTTTAACCAAGACCCACAAGTGGAAATATTAAAATAGGTATGCACTTATTTTTGATATCCCCAAAACTTATGAGCAATATCTTGGCTAATATAGCACATATGGCCATCACGTAGGATAGAATATTGCTTCACTTAATAGACAGTCTCCAGATCAAAATTTTAACATAGAAATCAAGGACAAGCAGAAATGTTGCCTTATTCAGGATTACAGGGATTTTGTGAAAACAAAATTGTTATCAGAATAAAAATAGAACATTCTAAGCTTTACCTGCAAGATAAAAAGTATGGGACATAAGAGCCATAGTTGACCTTCTACTCCAGCAGTTTCTCCCCACACAACATCCATTCTTTTGGCCTGTAAAGAATAAACTAGATTTTTTAGTGGGGACGAATGAATATAATTTTCTGAAACAATGAAGAGAAAAAGAGAGATCCTCTTGAAGACGCATGACTTAGAGCTGAAATAATTACACAGACATTGTCCTAACCATGCAATTAATAATGGCTGACCAAACATGTAAATGCTAATTTACTTATGAACTAATGGTAACACGAAATGCAGCTCAAGTATGACCATATCAACGGCTAAGTCTTTGGCTGAACCAGGCTGGCAACTATGCTTGAAACTTGAAACTCACTGGTTCATATATCGAGTTTTACTTAAATTCGATTTTCTTAATGTCAACGAGCTCAAAATTTGTTGATTTGACCTAAAACCATCTTGATATATTGATGTCGGCCATGATCATCCACGACAAAGGAGCCTATATAATCCTCTTCTCCAAGTCTATATTATATGATGGGTAAATTAGATCCAAGACCTTGAGGTTAGAGAATAATATCACGTAGGTTTACTATTTAAAATTTTAACTTCTAAGTCCCTAAAGTACATTAACTTTCTTGTAGTTGAAAAAAATACATAGCGCAAGTCCAATTAGACAGTATCTATCTTCACTCCATGAGTAAAACAATGTCTTCTTTCTCTCCCCCAATCACTCCTCTTTCTCCTAGTCGGAGTGGAGCTCATTATAGAGCAACCCAAGTCTCCTTGGGCTTGATGAAATTAGCAACAATTGGGTAAGGCAACGGCTGATGTTGAACATGCAAAGCTCAAATGCAAGGACACCAATAGAGCTCCACGTCCCCCAATATCTCTCGTAGCCCCCACCATTGAAATTAACATAGCTCAGGGTCGCTGAGAGAGATAGTGGGAAGAGTTGGGGGGCAAAGGGAGAGAGAAAGAGGTTTGGAAGGGGGGGATGATGGGAGAAGTGGTGGAGAGAGAGAGAACAGGGGAAGGCCCAAAGAGAAAGAGAGGGTGGGGGAGAGTTAGGGGGTAGAGGGAGAGAGAGAGAAAGGCATAGAGTAGGGGGGTGATGGGGGAAGTGGCATAGAGAGAGCGAGATTAGAGAAGAGGGTCGGGACATGAACCTCTTCTCCACCTTACTTGCTGAAGCATGGGTCAAAATGATAAGTTTTAAGCAAAAGGACCAAAAATAAAATATTTCAAAAAACTTTGGACCCGAATGAAAATTTTAAAAATCATGGACCTCAGTGACAACCTCAAGGAGATAAATGTAATTTAACCATATATAATTATTTTTACTTGTGCATAGTTATTCAAACATTTATGTTAGACTTTAGTTGTTCTTATCTTTTATTTTGAAATTATGTTTTACATTGGTAGGAATGCCCATTAGATGTGTTGTAAAAAGCTTGGGTCATACTGGGAGTGATTTAGATCATACTGCATTTGATTTGGCTAAAACGGATCACCTAGGAAGCCCTTGGACCAAGCCAAACCAGCACCCGTCAGTCCTTAAATGAAACAATTCCCCAAAGAGGTGCCATCTGACTAGCCCCCAGTTTTTCCCATTAACAGACAACATATTACAGACTTCTTCCAGGCTTCTCCATGTGTCTATCAATGTTCTGCGCACTCTTCCCACCACCAGAGGACCTAAAAAAGAAGCTTTTTCTCTACAAATAACCCTTAATTTTTCATGAGGGTGGATTAATGATTTATAAGGGAAACTGCTTGCAATTGAGTGGGAGAAAGGCTTCTCCTTCACTATCTCTATTACACATTACAACACAGATGCTTCTCCTTCACTATCTCCTTCACTATCTCTATTACACATTACAACACAAATAACCCTTAATTTTGCAGAGGGCCCGCAAGCTGCCATCACTAGGATGCTACAAAGGTTCTAGAGGTGCTAGGGCTTCATTTCATCCCTTCCACTTTGATATTTCCCTGTTTTCTTTCTTTCTGTGGTTTTTCTCATCTAGTTTTCACAATTTGCTTTCCCACTCTAAAAGCCACTTTCATTTGAATAAAATTTCATCTTGCTGTTCTTTCATGTTATTTCATAGTTCTGACTTGCAAATATCTAAAAAACCTCACGTCTACAAGCTTTCCTTCACTTGAATCTCAGATTGTTCTTCCTGCTTAGGCTACCTTACAACTCTATTGCATGAAGGCCAGTATCTCCTGAAAATCTGATAGGTTAATTGTTTCTCTTGCGTAAGTTCCTTGAATTCAGCTAGAAACTCTTAATTTGCTAAGGAAGTTCCTAAACTCCATGTGTAGTAGCAAACTATAAGCTTAATAAAGGGAACTTTGCAAATTCTACTCACATGTGAATGATTAGGCTTTTTGCAGATTAAAAATAGGTTTAATGCAGACTAAGATTCAATTTAGTGACTCCCAACCTGCACTATATATGCATATGCATGAAGGGCATATATTAAAGAAAATAAGTTAGAGATACTTTTAGGGACAAATATAATACTTATAATATTATCCATTACATCTAACATATATAGTGCATACTTAAGTCAAGAAATAAGGCTAGTAACTAACCTTGATTCTTTATCAAAAAAAAGAAAAATAAAACCTAAGCTTGATTCAACTCAAAGGTGAACTTAAATTAAAAAAATAGTAAACACAACTTAAACTTGTCTCTATATCTAAAAGTATGATTTACAGTTAAGGCCACAACAATAGACCTCAAACTTGAATGGATGTCAGCCCTAGGCCGAATCATGTCATGCAACTCAAAACTGTCATATCATGTGCCACACTATAGACTAAAGACTTCTATCTGTTATAATACATCTAGCACCTTTTGGACAGTTCAATTGAACGTATCCACAATGATATCATTTTTAGTCAAACACTTTGCCCACTTCACAATATTTGTGCAACCATGATTACAAGAAAAAAAGAGAACCAAGTTGTTAGATATAGAAGTATGATACAAAAGGAAGAAACTGTAAAAATGCAACACTTCAATTTATTTATATGTAGGATGACAAGGTGAAATATACAGTTCATGTCAGTTGTTTTGCTAACATGAAATTCTTTTTTTGAGATTTACAAGGCAATGAAATAAATGCTTATTTCGAAATCAGGACAACCTTACTGCAGAAAAATGGATGAAGAAATTGTTTGCTAATTTTTGTGTGTTTTGACTATCAACCCAAAAGAAAGAGGATTTCAATCAGAAAATGAAACTGAAGATAAAGATGGTCTCAGGGAAGGAAGGCTCTCTTTGGCCATTATTATCATCATAATCATCATCATCGTTACTATTACAATTACAATTTAAAAATCAAGCAGTTACATAATGGCAGAAGAATATGCTGCAGTTATATCACTTCTATGATGATGATTTAAGTAGGGGACAAGGACAGCATGCCTGAAGTACTTGCAAGAACACGCATAGACTCGTTGAAATCAAATGAACCATGCTTAATCTGAAATGTAAATGAGTTTGGTTCTTTGTTACTGTTATGATGCCTTTTATAAGCTTTAACCAATTTCATCACCAACTAATGCATGTCAGAGAAAATGTCGAGAAATCCTAAAGGTGCTAAAATCATGCAATATACTGAGTTGAAAGAATAATGTGCAATTTTAAGGAAAATATAATCTGTGTAAAGATGCTGCAATGCAATGGGAATAGCTGCTTCAGTCATATACATTGGTTCTTAAGAAGGATCCACTGTTCTGTTTAGAACCTATTTTTATCCACAATAAAACATATCTTTGAAGAAGATAAGTGCTCAAATATGCACTTGCACAGCAAATGTTGGCCTGTCCTTGATCTAGGAGGGAGAGCTCTTTTGCCCTTTGAAATTTGGCCTAGATGATGACGATAGTGGCGATAAGGGTTGAGTTAAGAATGGTTTTACTGAAGGTGGGGAACAAGGATGCTGGTCCAACATTGCTTGAGATTGCTTCAGGCAAGGGCATGTAACAATAATAGGATGATTTTGACAAGCAAACCAGTACAATCATGCTACTTGTTTATCCACATTTCATATGAACTCAATATGAGCATACTTATTGATGACTCATTTTACTGCAAAATTGATGGATAAGAAACAATGAGATGTGAACTATGCAAAAGAAAAGGTATATGCATGAGAACAATGGTAGTACTTTCATGATATGTACCTTTCCCAAAGCTATCCGGGTATACAGCCGTTGACGTTGATACCTATTTTGTAGTAACATAGCAATGCCTTGCATTATAGCCCACACTAAGAATAATTGCACCCCTTTCTGTAAAAAAAAATGCTTATTTTTCTGATTATAACAAGATAGTTGTAAAGATATGAGTAGGTAAATACCTGCTTACTGGCACAATCGGGTTGTCCTTTAATCTCCCATGTGATACTAATAAGTGCCATCAACATTGCACAATAGTGATGATAGACCCACCTATAAAAGGCCAAACGTAGCAACATAGAAATTACTAAGTCAAGAAATAAGTATGAGTATGACTTGTGCTTGGTTATATAGACTATAGACTTACACATTACACTACTTTTGACTAATGTCATATGATAACCTATGGAATTCCTAGCATATACACGTTTATCTATCAATACATATTTCCTTAAGTAGTAGGAAGGAGAGCTGCAAACCACCAATATGGATATGCAAGGAGAAAAACTTTTGGGAACAAGAAAAATAAGCCAGCTTTATTCCTAAATTCAGCCTGCAACTCTCCATGTTCATCCCCTTCTATTGTTATTGATTTCTAATCATAATTGTTTCAAACACGAAGAGAATTCTTGGTAACAGGCCTATAAGATCAAACCTAATATAGACAATCCCATACAATAGCCTAAATATTTCACAAAGTTGGGCTATCAATTAGAACATTACACACATCAGGCATAATAAATAGTCTCTATCGACTTAACAAAGCTAAGTAGAATTTTCAAATTCGAACACTTTTATATTCAGCAGTACATGATAGAATAACATAATATACAGTCAATATGGTTTGAGATAAATTCCCTACTAACATGTGAGAAGTGGCTAGACATACTGGAATCCTTCGTTACAGCAAGAATCATCTATAAAGGAGAACTTGATTGAATAGTAACGTAGGTTTACTAATAAATGAAATGAAAGTAAACATTCATCTTGAGATTGTAAACCGAGCAACATAAAAGGCATAAATGTTTTAGCCCTTTTCTCAAATGGGTAAAAGCGGCAAGCTAAATCTTGCACTGTCTCAATGAATAGAGAAAATTACATATAGGCAAGGATTTGAAGTAACAGTGATATATTATCGCATTCAACATTCCTAATTATTTTTCCACATAATTTTACTTTAGCTTTAATTGCTACTTATTATGCAAGTCCACAAAGTATAAACAATATGTACCTTTATACTTGTTCTTAAAAAGAATTTGAATTTCATTTATTTTCATATTTATAGTCAAATATTTCCTTTCCTGCAAATCATGATTTTGCACACCTTCTCAATGAACATGGAACAATAACAACCATAAGAACAACAAAAACTTAATCCCAAACTAATTGGGGTCAGCTACATGGATTTCTCCTCTTCATTCAATTATGTTTAAACCTGCACATTCTGTAAGTGACTTAGATTAACTTATATTTACGTATAGGAATTGCTAGAGATTGAATTTGGACATGGTAAAATCATCTTATGTTACTCCATCTTATCTTCTATAGTCACATCCGATGTTGTCCATTTTAGTGTGCCACTCATTCATTTATATGAATGTTTTGCAATTAACTAACACTGCCTCCAATATAGCGTAGCTGGTTAGATATCTCATATTAATCATATAAAATGTAGAGACCAAAGTGCTTTTTTCCCTTAAAAAAGCTCCAATCAAGGATTTTGAATATCATGCATGCCATGTAACACATAACATATAATATGGGAGGAAGGGTAACAATGCTAGCAATATAATAGAAGAAAGGAAAATAGAACAAAAGTATAAATTTTCAAAATCCTTCAAACATTTTAGTACCCAACAACCACATTTTATCAAAGATGGCCCATAACCCTTATAGGCTTGTAGGTTTACAGCACCAATAAAGAATGAGAACAAGAAAAATCTCATACAATTATTCAACTTTCTTTTTTTAAGATTGGGTTTTCATCCAGAGTTTGTTGGGGAGTACATGCCTTTAGACTACATGAATACTTTTGCCGACCCCACCTAGTGGGATAAAGGCTTAGTTTGTTGTTGTTGTTGTAGGTAAATTTACATAAACAAAAATGTGTTTAATTGCTTTTATCTTGTATTTACAAGTAATTCAATTTCCCTCATCATAATGGCATCCACTCAACGTCATTTACAACTTTGTAGCAAAGAAATGTGCAAGCACGGTTTAGCAATGTCATGACAAGGCGGGTAGGAGATCTAAATTTCAAAGGTAGTAGTGGACAACTATGGATGATTGTTAGGGTTATAGTGAAGGTTAAGTTTAGGCAATCCATCCAAAACCTACCACCCAACTTCAATCTAGTTCAAAGGACTGCTTCAAAGGATGGTCTTCCCTAATTAAGGATGAACATCAATACCATTAATTCTTAATATGTTCTCCCATAAAGATAAAACTATATAAAGAACTAAAAGAAAGCATGAAAAAGGACAGTCTCTTACCAGGGACGAATGTCACTTCCATTAACTCTCAATATGTTCTCCCGTAAAGCTAAACTTGTGTAAAGAAATAAGAGCCAAGCCTGAAGAAGATCGACATATTTGAAAAAAAACAAAAATCAAAATGATAAATTTTGAAATCTAAACTATAAATTATACACATATTATACCTGGTAAAGTTGAACAGGTAATGCTGGAAAGCATCCCTTCCAGATCCAAGACCGAAGGAAAAGTAACATGGATGGAAAGAGAAGGAACAAAAAAGCGGTTCTATCCTGCCAAATTAGAAACTCGACCTCATGAAAAATAAATTCCAAACCAAAAAGTGTTAACATTAAAATGAAAGAAAATATAACTTGGACAAAAAGAAGACATTAAGTAAACATGAAAGTATTTTTTGTCACATATGCTATCCTCAAATACTAGGGTTTGTTCAACAAGACAATTGCATTATTAATACCCTGAAAATACTTAAGCTTTAGGTTCACATTTTGTCTCTAAACATGATAAAAGTTGGAGGGAGTTATATATATTTCATTTTATAGCTCCATTATCCTTTGGAGAATATTTACACAACAGCATCATGAAACTCATTGAGTGTCTGCACAACACCTTCAAGCTTTTATGAGCACAAGGATCATTTTTTGTTGGTCTCTAGGCAGACCATTATTCTTGGCATATATAAACAAAATTTTACGATTTTTCATGGGAGACATATTTGACACCTCCCTCAACGTTCACAAGCAACAACAATAAAGCAACATTTCCAGTCTACTTATCTATCTATCTATCTATCTATCTATCTATTATTTAGCTATATATCTATCAATCTATGTATATATATGTTTACATTTATATTTATATTATATGTATATATATCTATATATATAAAGAGGGGGGGGGAAGACACATACACAAAGGAAGAAGATTGTAGCTTATTAATAAGGATAACTAAAAAAAAAAACTAATATCACTAAAAAAATTTGACATTTGCCGAACTGAAAACTAGCCTATTTGGATAATCCTCATGGTAGGAGTGCTTGTTCAATTAGTTCGACCATATAGGCCAAATGGATAGCTTCAATTATTTTAAGTGAAGAAATGCATGTTTCACTACCCAAATGCCAAAAAAATGAAATAGAAACCTAAATTTGTGCATCAAGTTTATTTTAGATTTGTATTATAAATACTTTTGGATTTCAGAGGCGTTTGTGATCCCAGATTTCATAAAAGAACTTCCACTTAAGACTGGCAACACATGGTTTTTTTTTTACTTGCTCCTTATTCCAAGATCATATTTGGAAGTTGAATCATCAATGAAACTCATAAAATATCATTTGGATGTAACTTTATTAAAATAAAAATTCATGAAATTCAAGATAAAAGTATTTCAAAGGATTTAGCAACTGAAGTCAAATGCATAAAAAGTTGAAACAAATTGAAATTTAAAGGTTGATACAATTTTTCTAAATACAAGAGTAGGATAAAAAATCAATCCATTTGATATCTATATAGTTAGTTGACTAATCCTTTTTTAATGCTGCAAACCAAATCTCAATCTTATTGCACGGCAGTACATGCCTAGCATCTCTGGAAGAGAATATTTATTATTTTAAAGAATAAAATTGATAAGAGTTCAACAGACATTAATACATTATGGAAAATGAGACTCACAAGGCACTACTAAAGTGCAATGAATTAGTAAAACCAATATGGCAAATGAAGCTCACAAGAAACTACTTAAGTGCTACAAATTAGTAAAACCATCCACGCAAAACTTTCAATCACTATACAAGATAGTAAGAAATCTTGAAATCAGAAGAAAAGTAGAAAAAGCAAAATTAAGTTTTCAAGAAGCATGCTTATACAAAATACGTGTGCATTTAAAATAGCTATGAAGGATATTTCTAGTTAACAGCTGCAATGTAAAAATGGTGAACATTATGTAACCTTTAGAGAAAATAGTTCAGGGAAGGATTCATTCCACAGCTTTAATAAATTGTTATGGGCATATCCAAGAATGCAAACTTTTTCCCACTCAATCAAATATTGCTCACAAGAAAGAACAGATATATCCAGAGTGCCTACTATCAAAAGACAAATCGAATTGCCATTCCCAGTGTGGTCATTTCATCAGAAACTCGATAGATTCTGAGAAGCATTATAAATATGAAGAATAGGAACCCATACCCTGTAGCTATTGTATTCCTCCTTCACCTTCAGCCTCACCTCCTTCCTCGTTGCACGCACATTTACAGGCCCCAGGAACATATTCAAAAACCGGCCTGAAAAAAAGGCATAGACTAAACACCCAAAATAGAATCATTTTCTCATCATACAGGAGCGGGAAGCAACACAAACCGTGATCCTTGCTGGGAAGGAGCGACGCTACATCACCATCGCTGAGCAGGAACTTTGCCCTAAACATCTCTTCCTCCACCTGAAGCGAATCAGAAGGATACGGTTGAGTTCTCAAACGCTACAACGAGAATGAGGAAGGAAAATGCAAAAGAGCAACCTTTTCAGCGCATCTGTGGTCAAATGAGGGGGACTTGAAGGCGGAAGCGAGAGACGATTGGAGGCGTCGGAGATCGGATTCGAGGGCGAGGGCGCGCTGGCGGAGGCCCTGCTCCTCGTTCCAGGTGCGGGAGATGAGGGCAGAGGCCGAGTCCTGGAGCTCGCGCGCGAGTTCCGAAACCCGAGTCGCCTCGTCGAGGAGGTGGTGATCGGGGCTCCGGCCGCCGCTCGTCCCGCCGTCACCAGCGGCGTTGTCGCCCATCGCACCGCCGCCGTGAAGGCCGCGCGGGGGATGAAGACAGCAGATTCGATCGATCTGCCCCTCGTTCCCCTGTATTCGGTTTCTATCGCCGAAGACACGTCACGGTTGACGCTATGCCTAGTTTTTATATTAATTAATGTGGAAAATTATTTTCTTGGCATAAAATTAAGGGAAAGTTGCAGAAAGGGACCTCAGGAATGCATCACTTTACATGATGATCCCAACATTTTAATTATAAAGAGTTGAGATCTTAATATATTTTGAGGATATTTAATCAGTCCTCTCAGATGTTTTTTTTTTCACCCAAATCGCATGTGATCAGAGCATCACTTTCTATGAGCTTTTTAAAGATTTATATAAAAATCATATTATCCTTAAATTTTTCCATATATTCCATCCTCCTCTCATGATGCATGCATCATCGACACGTGATGCTATTGTCAGAACTGACTAAAGGCATAGTGACTTCAAATATAATGTATTTTGGATTATTACATGGGAAATATATATATCTTACTTTTTGTTGTTCTTTGATAAAGAGAATGATATCGACTATTTGAGTTGTTTATCCAATTTATAGAAGTATTAGACTAGTATTTAAGGCATTCAGTGATTTTTATAAGGTAATGACTAACTTTCAAGATTGTCTCTCATTTTTCATCTTTTTTACTGATAATTCTCATAAAGACATAAAGTTATGAATAATTTCACTTATGCCTTTGAGATTTGTCTACTTTACTATAAAAATTTACAAACGTTAAAACATATTATACAGGTCCACAATAATTACTATATATTTTATTAGAGTCCTAACTATTTCTAAAAAGCTTCTAATCAGGTTTAACATAATTGCAGGCCGCGCTAGCGGCCTCACGCTCAGGCTGCCACGTGTGTGGCCTCGTTCATAGCCTCACGCACAGGTGGCCGCGTGCAAGAATCGCGCAAGTGGTACTCGCGGCTACTCGATAGCGCTCAAGTGGTCGTGCATGCAGATGGCCACCCTTCGCAACTGTTCGTGGCCTTGCGCGCGGCCTTTGGCACAGGTGGCAGCCATCACTATGGCAGACGACTGGATTCCACAGGCTTGTGCGGGTCCGGTAAGGCTGAAAACAGTAATGACATATTTTGAAAATTGATAGATTAAGTAAGAATATTTTTGTCATTTTAAAAATACCTAACAAATTCTGTCACGGAGAAACCACAATATTCTGTATAATATTTTTTGTGAACTTGAATGACATATTTTGATATTTGTGAACTCTTGTGGCATAGTAAGCAAACCTCAAGGGCTTAAATAAAATTATCCCTAAAATTTATTTATTTTTACATATTTGAATAATTTATATATTTTAAAGTGCCATTATACTTTTATATTTTCACTTCTTTTTAAAAATTTAAAACCTAAAAATAAAACTACAAAAGTTTAAAAAATCTAAAATTTAATTTCTTATATTTGTTAGAAGAAATTTGGTTTAATGCTTTCTTAATGCTATGTCATGTTTTTAGAAAAAATAACTGTTTTGATGATATATATAACCTTCTAAATACTTAGAAATTATTACTTAAAATATAAAATTTAAATGTCATGATATCTAGATTATATAATATAATATCAAAATAATATTAAATCAAAAGCCCCTTACTTTATTCTTGTAAAAACTTTTAAGAAAATAAAATATTAACATTAATATTTTAAAAGAACAAAAAATTTACAACTAAGAATAATCTAAAAGCAAAATGATAAAAGTCAAGAAGTTATCATCTCCAATCTTTGTTGGGATCAAACCACAATAGTTTTATAATCTTTGAGATCAAAATTGAGAGTTTTCAAAGGTTGAGATTAATTTTTAATATTTTTAGACCTCAAGGACCTAGATGCAATTTATCCTAAATATTAATTTTGATAAATTTTATTCAGATCTTTGCAGTCTGTTTTTATTGCAATTAGACTCTTCGGATTCATTTAAAAAAAGTAGGATAAATTATATCCAAGCCTCACCTAAGTGAATGACATATTAGTACTAATTTTTTGAAAAATTTAATTTTTAGTTCTTAACGTTATAGAAGTATCTAGTTTTGATCTCTATTTTATAATCTCATATTTTTTGCTAGTCCTTCAAAATAGAAAATGTGAAATCTAATAATTTTTAATTAGTTTAATAAATTTACATATTTTAAATAACTATTATATTTTTTATTTTCATCATTCTTAAAAAAAATTAATTTTCTCATCTTCTACTTTCTCCCATCATAAAATTTAAAACTAAATATACAAATATTAATATTTTAAATCTATATTCTAAAAAGCTAATTTTATGACATAACGCTAAAAATTAAAAATTATATTTTAAGTGGGATCAAACGGCAATACTTTTACAATATAAAAGACCTAAATTTAAAATTTTAAAAAATTTAAACCAATTTGCAATGCTTTTTCGGCTTCAAATACAATTTATTCAAAAATTAAGTAAATTTGCAACTCGCTTATTTTTTCCGATCCGTATCCCATTACATGTGAGCCACAATTTTCATGAAATATTCAGTACAATATATGGATGAAGAGCCTTATAAATACTTGTGAAACAAGTCAACAACCCCAAAGCATGAAAATTTATGAAATATGTATTATAGTCTTTGGATCATGTGGGCATGCATATGGTGAGTTGAAGGAGTGGATGAGCTTGGTGACTGATAAGCACCACTACTGTTGCTTTCACAATCCCATGGACCCATGCTGCATTATTATTTCATTGATGATTATTTCATAATTTCCTCCCAATTTTTCTAGTGGTCACAACCTTTTTTAAATATAAAATTCTTCAATAAAGATCACTTTTCTCCTTATTCGTTAATTTAAAGATGTTTCGTATATAATTTATGACGTTCATGACCGAAGAGAGTGGAGAGTGATCATTAGGCAGTAAACCGATAGAAGAGAACTACGGAAGTAAAGTACAACAACAACAATAACTAAGACTTAATCCCACTAGGTGGGTCGGCTACATGAATTCTTTGTTTTCATTGCACTTTATCAGTTAACAAATTCTTATTTAAGTCTAAGTAAAAGAGATCACTCCTTATAGTTTTTTGTCATGTCTTCTTTGGACTTTCTTTTCCTCTTTGTATATAGGTAAAATTTAATAACTCGATTTTTCTAACTAGAGCTTCAATCGACCTATAATTTATATGTTCAAATCATCTAAACTGATTTTTTCTAAGTTTATCTCCAATTGGTGTAACACCAACTTTCTTTCAGATATACTCATTTTCGTTCTATCCTTTTGTGTATACCAAACATTCATCTTAGCATTCTTATTTCTACAATATTTATTTTATTTATATATATATATTTTTTTTACGGGCTAGCATTCAGCACCATATATTATTGTTGGTCTTACTATAATTTTATAAAATTTATTCTTAAGTCTGGATGAGATCTTTTTATCACATAACATACCAGAAGTATTTCTCCATTTTACCTATCCTGCTTGAATTCTGTTAATGACGTCATTATTTATTTCACTATCATTTTGAATGATTGATCCAAGGTATCTAAAGTGATTATTTTTTTTAATAATTTGATCACTAATTGTCAAATCTCCAGTTTAATCACTGAAGTAAAATAATCTGATAAATAGTGGTGAGAGAAATAAATAAATTACTTTACATTGAAAAAGAAGGAGAGATTCTGAGCTGTATAAGTAGATAACATAATCTTTACTAGAAATACATTTTGGAGTAAACCTATAAAGTTAATGAAAGAAATTTTCATAATTAAGTATGTTTGAGTTGGAGTAGTACTAAGACGGATGATCTCCTAAAACGTATTCAAGCCATATAATTTTCTAAAACTAAAGTGGGTGATTTTTTTATATTTCGATCACAGTATGTTATATAATTTATAAGTTTTGAATGTTTGTATATAATTAGACAAGTTCATTAGAGAATTTTAGTATTATTTTTAAAATTTAAAGCATAATAATAAATTATTAATTAAATTAGCTCTACTCGGTATATTTATGAGTAGCATTGAGTCGATTAAAATTTATTCAATTTTAAATTGGATTGACATAATTATTAGTTGCATTTTGATTTAAAAATATATTAATTTATTATATATTATAGCATAATATTAAAAATTATATATATATATATATATATATTATAATTAAATTATTTTATATAAATTATAATTTATTTTTAAGTATTAAATATATTAATATGTATAATTATATATATATATTTTCTTGATTATAAATTAAATTGATTTTATTTTAAATGATTTTATTTTGAGTTATATAAAATGTGAATAGATTTTAAATTTTAAATTAAATAAAATGAGTAATTTTTTTATCGTATTTCGAGCATAATTTTTATTAAAAAAAAAGTTTAGAACATAATTGCTAGAAAGTAGCTCTTAATCCGATAGGAGTTTCAACATTAAAATATTACTGACAGAATTCTATGGTTATTCTTGGGATCAAGAACAAAAGAAAAATCTTTTAGAATTATTATCTTTATATCAAAAGCATCAGATATGTTTGTAATTGACATATTATGATATATGATAAAGATCAGATAATTGAGATATATCAAAGAACAAATGAATTAGAATTTCAATGGGGACCACAGACGGAAGAAATACTCAAAGATATCAAAATTGGGTTCTCCGCTACACCCGATACTGTTTCACTTCAATCAGATTAATGCTAGCTCATAACGGAACAAATAATGTAAGTGAAGCACTGAAAAAACACTGAACAAATATCTGTAGAGCATTTACAAAAGTAAAGGCAAAAGCAAGACAATAATAACAAAGCATCTACAAAAGTAAAGGCAAAAGCAAGGCAATAATATAGATTTTTTCAATAATAGTGCGGTTGTACTGTAGCCATGATAAATGCCTTTAGCAATAATAGAAGGCTGAAATCCTCTATAAAACGATGACCCCCGGCTTGTGGAAGGGCATCGACCTGAATAATCATCTCTCTTTGTGTTATCTAGAAGTAGTATCCAAAATTGGTATCAGAGCCAGTTTGTAAGTAACTATCTGATAATAATATTATTATTTTAATTATCTTATTCTTCTGTTATGTTTGCTTAAATTTTTATTTTTGAATCTTTTAATCATTTAAGTCGAAGAACTTTAAGTTTATGCCTTAAGGTTAGTATATGTATTTGCTAAAACTAGTACGTTTTTCCGTAATTATATCTGAAATCTTCTTAAAAGGCAAGTGTTGCCGTAGAATGGAGAATTATGAGACAATCCTTAAAAGGTTAGTTAAGAATATCAGTCTTAAGTACTATGCAAGCATATTTTCCAATATATTAATTTATATAGATGCTTCTGATCCTATATATAGACTTAAAATTTTAAAGAAATCTAAAAACATTTATTATTTGAATTGTGTTTCTGTATGATTGAAAACAGAAGTATGATCGAAAAAACTGAAAATTTTTTCTAAATAATATCAAAAATAAATTTGAAATTTAAAATAAATATCTTAAAGAAATAAATAGTATGAACCTAACAAATAATTTTAAACTAATTATAGTAAATAAAATTTATGATAATTTATACATTCAAAATAATAATAATATGATTGAAGTGAAAGAGAATATAAAAAATTTGGTTAATGAAATAAAAAAACCAATCAAATATGTGAAAAATATAGATGATAATAAAAAAAAATATTATTATTGAATGAACATTCCTCTAAATAAAAAGCAAGTTACTCAAATTTATGATAAAATTAAATATATAAATATTATAAATGAAATAAATTTATTAGAAGACTTTGAAGATTTTGAAGAACTATATAACCTATTTTTAATTAATAAACAAATACTAGAACAAAAAATTAAAGAATATATAAATGAACCTATAACAGCAAAATTAATTGTCATTCAAGAAATATATAGAGATAAAGAAGAAATTTGTCAATTATATGACTATAAATCTGATTATGAACTATATTTCGAAACAGATAATAGTAATGACGAAAGAGATAATATTCAAACAAATGAAAAGATTTATATGAAAGTAGAATAATCCTCTATTAGAAACCCTCCTAGAAGAAAAAGATACAATGAGAAACCTGAAGAATATTTTAATGAATATGGTGATCAACATTATGAACTTAAAAAAGAAAACCCATTTGATGACATCTGTACAAATGACAAGGATTATTTTAAAGCCAAATATTTTAAAATTGACCCTTATATATTTAATATAGATAAAATTTCGATCTTATAACAAAAATAATATATCTCACAATGGATACAATTAGTAAGAGAATTAAAAAATATCTATACTTATATGATAACCCAATAATTATTAAAAATAATAATCTCGAAAATTGAAGGTTCTGCTTCAATGTTTTTAAAATCCTTAAAAAACTTTTCTCAATTCTAAAAAATAAAAGAAGAAAAAAATAAAAATTATGCTATAATTTTATTAGAAAAATTTTTGTTAGAATTCTTTGCTGGCGGATCTCTAGATAATAGCGAAGATATTTTTTTGAAAAGATAATAGTGAAGATATTGAACGAATAGAAATAATTTTTTCACGAATGCAGATAGAAAATATATGCGTCATAGAAGAATTTTCACAAAAATATATATAATATATTTAAAAATTATCAGTTTCTCAATATGATCATTAGACCCAAATATATTTTAATAAATTACCTACCCTTTGGGATGAAAAATGTAAAAAAGAATATACTAAATTCATTGATAAAGCCTTAACCGAAGATATCTAATATTTAAAATTTGACACATTAGCCTTAAGAGTTAAATGTGCCATGAACTTGTTTATGGATTTTTGTAAATAATAAAAATACGTAAATCTTTCTACAAACATAAAAATAAAATAAAACATAGTAAATGTTGTATTAATATATTTTCTACTTATAAATTTGATATACTTTCTCCACGCAATAACCATGATAGACACAAACACAAAACTATTATAGAAAATACCAACATAGAAAATATTAGAAACCGAGATATAGTAAATATTGGATAAATAAAAAATTTAATATACGATACAAACCAAAACAAATCTATAAACATAAGAAATATTTTAAAAGACAATGATTTTAAAAAGAAACCATGTAAATATTTTAAATGTGACGAAAAAGGTCATTATGCCAATAATTATAAAAAAAGACAAAAATATTAGAAGAGCAACAACTTCGAATGATAGAAAAATATTATGATATTATAAAAAAAAAAAAATTATCTAGTTTATTTGATATTGTTTATGAGATATCCTTTATTGAAGATATAGATAATTTAGCAATAGAAACAAATAGTGAATCTGATATTACAAACTCAGATTCTCTAACAACTTCAGAATCTGAAAATAATAATGAAGAAGAAAATGAAAAAAATATAAACTATATATTAATATTAAAAGAAGAAGATAGTGATGAAAAAAATGTAGATAAAATAGTTAATACAACCATAAATAAACATAATGAATAATTTATATTTGATAATAATTTATATCAAAAAATCATTAAACTTAAAAATAATATTAAAAGTAAAGATATATACAAAGAAAAATTTAGTCTATAATTAACAAAAAAAGTAATACATTTTATAAAATATTTTGAAAGTAATACTGATAGCTCTGAAGAACCAACAACAGTAACTAGATTACAAATCCTCAGAAAAAATAAAATTAAAAAAATATTAAAAAATATTTAAAATGTCAAAAAAATAAAATATCTACATTTAAGATGTATACAAATCACAATAAAGGCTAATTTTAGAGCAGGACTTGATTCACCTATAACATTAAAATTTTTAGATAACAGACTAATAATAACAGAACAATCCCTTATATGAATAATACAATCTAATTTTTTATATCAAGTAATAAATTTTAATTTTTTTCTTAATTTCTCTATAAGCTTAAAAGATAAAAATTTAAACTAAACTCTAATGATATTTTATAAACTAAAAAAAATTCCTATATTAAAAGGAAGTAAATCTTTAACCTTCACATGGAGATTACTAGAATATTTCTCTGAAACTAATAATATTGAAATCCGATCTGTACCTTCGGATATTAGATTAGATGATTTATATAATCAATACTCAGAAATTATATATTCTAGATAATTAATAAATAAAGACATACAACTTCCTACAGAATGGAATATAAATCTAGAAGAAATCAGAAAAAATTACATATTAAAAAAGCTCCAATAAACTATAAATAAATGAAAGAAGATTATCTATAGGATATAACAGATCATTAAATAGAACTGATTCCATGAACCTCATCTAGAAAAATATAAATAAAAGATCTAAATCAAAAAGATATTGATTTACCTAATACTAGTCCAATAGTTGATAATTTTAAACTAGACTAAAGTATAATACATGTATTAGTCAATTTTAAAGAAAAACTATAACTATAAAAGCTTTGATTGATACAGGAGCTTCATTATTACATATAAAATCTGAATTAATTAAAAATAATATATCAAAAGCAGAAATAAAAGTATATTATACTTTTGATAAAAAAAACCACGAACTTACATATAAAGCAAATATAGACAGTATAATGATCATAAATATATATGATGAATTATATAATTTAAAATTTGATATCATCTATAGTGATGAAAGAAGTATATTTGATATGTTAATAGAACAAGATATACTAAAAAAATATTATCCTTTATAAATAAATCATGAAACTATACAACTAAAAATTCAAGGGCAAATAATAAATATTAAAAAATCTAAAGAGTGTAATCTACATACTATAAATATTTTAACTAATAATAAAAACAATCATAATAAAATATATTTTTATAAGATAGAAAGAGATACAAAATACCCTACTGAGGTTGAAATAGGTTACGAATTTTATTCGTTTAATAATATTTTAATAGAACCTAATACTTTCACTAATATAAGAACTGGAATTAATGCTAAAGTATATACAGGATACTACGATATTATAAAAAGTAAAAATGAATAGGTATTCAATAACGATATGACTATAATAGAAGAATAATAAGATCAGATTATGAAGGTGAAATAAAAACTGTTATAAAAAATAATGAACAAAATATAATGATTAGAATACAAAAAATTAAAAGTTATTTGATTTAATAATATTTTCTATCACAAAACTTGAATATAAATATTCATGAAATTAATCTACATTTAAATAAAATATGTATTAAAATAGAAATTTTCGGTTATAAATTTTTTCATATTTATGCAATAGTAAACACAGGTACTACTTGAAGCATAATTAATGAACAACTTTAGGTAGAAGAATTTTCAAAAAAATTAGAAGAGAAAGTCTCTTTCACAAAATAAACAGTACTATAAATACTCTACGATATGTTAAAAATATAATATTAAAAGTACAATCAGAATATGATTATGTAGAAATATTCTTTTTCTTATATATATATATATATGTAAAGAATTTTTTTGTGACATGATTATAGGAATGGATGTATTAAACCAATATTTACCCATTACTATACATCAAATATATCACACATTTACTATACAACAAAAGATAATTAAAATACCAAGAATTTTTAAGCATCTCAAATTTGTCAAAATAAATTTTAAATCAGAAGCATTATCGTTAATTAAAAATTATAAAACTAGCTATTTAAACTCTCTCAAGGAATTATTCTCTGATAATCCACTATTATATTTTAATAGAAGCCCACGATTTTGTAAATTAAATACTCTAGATAATAATAAAATTATAAAAGTAAAACTTTTAGTTTATTCTATTCAAAATACGGAGGACTTTAGAAATCAAATTTTAGAATTAAAATAACTAAAATTAATAAAAAATTCTACTAGTCCACATTCATCACCAGCCTTTATGATACGAAATTATGCTGAAGAAAAAAGAGATAGGGCTAGAATGGTTATAAACTATAAAAAATTAAATGATAATCTTAAATTTGACGGATTCTTTATTCCAATCACCGAAAATATACTAAAGAATGTTAACGGAGATAAATTTGATGCTAAATCAGATTTTTGACAGATAAAAATAGAAGATGAAAAATCAAAAGAGTTAACAGTATTTTTCACTCTATTTGAACACTTACAATGGCAAGTAATGCTTTTTGAACTAAAAAATATAACACAGATATTTTAAAAATGAATGAATTTTATTTTTTCACCATAAAATTAATTTATTTTAGTATATATAGATGACATACTCATTTTCTTTAACAATTATGAAGAACACCTTTAACATCTCGAAATAGCAAAATATTTATTTATAAAATATGGAATTATTTTAGAAAAAAATAAAATAGAATTATGTAAATAAAAAATTAAATATTTAGGTAGAATTATTGATCAAGGAGAAATAATATTACAAGAACACATAATTACTAAAATTAAAAAAATTTCTCATACATTTGAAACTCTAAAATAATTACAAAGCTTTCTTGGCATATTAAATTATGGAAAAAAAATATTTACCTAGATTAAGTCAACATATCAAATATCTACAAGAAAAAACTAAATAAAATCAATAAAAATATAAAAAAGATTAAGAAAAAATTATGTCAAAATGAAAAACTGATAAAATAAAAATACAATTAAATGATAATAAAAAACGAGAAATTAAATATCTTAAAACACTGGTCAATAAAATATCAAAAATAATAATTCCTAAAATAGAAGATTAATTAATACTTTATATAGATGATAGTAATCTTTATTGGCAGGAGTTTTAGTAACAGATCTAAAAAAAATTGTTGGATACATCTCAGGCAAATTGGCAAAACCAGAAATAAATTATTCAACATATGAAAATGAATTTATAGCAATCTTAAAATCTGTCAAATATTTTAAATTTTGACTATTACCTACTAAATTTCACATAGTTACAGATAATAAAGGATTATATTATTATATAAAAAATAAAAACCATGATAATAATAGTCGACGAATAAAATGATTATTACAATTAGATCAATAATTTTATGAAATCGCTTTTAATTCTGGATTTACTAATGTCTTAGCTAATTTTTTTTTCAGAGAAAATATATAGCATATTTTTTATAATTGCAGAAATAATGGCCAATTCGTGAAAAAAGCAAAACTCTGGATCCAAATATGCCTTCTCAAAGGACATATAATATCTCTTTTACAAAAATATATAAAAAAGATATATATCTTTCAAAGAAGGAACAATAAATATTGATTTTCTTGATAAACATAACCAGCAGGCGATATCAGCACTAGTTAGCACTACTAGTAAATATAAATCGGATATTTCAATGTCATCAAAGACATTCAATGTAATAAATAGTCCTTGGAAAATAGTCGGAGGACTGCAGCATAATTCCTCCATGATATATATTATCCGAGAAATAGTATCATACATTTATAATATGAAATTTTCTTTTCATAATATGACCAAAGAGCTTCAGAAAGAGGAAAAAGTCTCTCAAAATCTTCTTCAACAATGTGAAGAATATGATCCTGAACAATATAGCGACTTATATCCTATATTAGAAGTTATATATAAATACAAAAATATAAATTCCCTACATGGAAAAGTCAAAAAGATGGGAATGCTTAAGAAAGGTGAAGACTCTATTACCACTAGATTTGCAGAACAGAATTCTTGATAGTATCTATGAAGACAGAGCTTTGACATATCTGTCAAAAGAACAATTAATAAAACTACCAGATGGATGACAGTGAATATTTGTTGCATTTGAACCGAAAATGGAAAGACCAATCGAGCTTAGAATTATTCGAAGGATTATCATCGATACTCATCACTATGATGAATGGAAGGGCTTTCCACAAATCGTAAAGAGCATAATCTCGACAACAGGATTTTATGAACGCATACTAGAATTCGAAATAATATCAACATTCGTAGAGCTATATGAACATTTGATATATCCAGCTTATCAGATTTGGATATTATCCAGACAACAAACACGTGAAAGACCTCTTACAATAGAATTTTTTGGTTATTCTTGGGATCAGGAACAAAAGAAAAAACTTTCAGAATTATTATCTTTGCATCAAGAACGTCATAACTATAAATATGTTTGTAATGGACATATTATGATATACGATAAAGATAAGATAATTGAGATATATCAAGGAACAAATGAATTAGAATTTCAATGGGGACCACAGACGGAAGAAATACTCAAAGATATCAAAATTGAGTTCTCCGCTACACCCGATACTGTTTCACTTCAATCAAATTAATGCCAGCTCATAAAGGAACAAATAATGCAATGAAGTACTGAAAAAGTACTGAACAAATATCTTCAGAGCATCTACAAAAGTAAAGGCAAAAGCAATACAATAATAGCAGAGCATCTATAAAAGTAAAGGCAAAAGCAAGATAATAATATAGATTTTTTCAATAATAATGCGGTTGTACTGTAGCTATGATAAATGCCTTTAGCAATAATAGAGGCTGAAACTCTTGTTTTATAGAGAGTATCAATCTTCTGCTTGTACTGTGTTTCGAGTATAAAATGTGAATAGATTTTAAATTTTAAATTAAATAAAATGAGTGCTTTTTTATCGTGTTTCGAGCATAATTTTTATTAAAAAAAAGTTTCGAACATAATTGCCGGAAAGTAGCTCTTAATACGATAGGAGTTTTCAACATTAAAATATTACTGACTGGTTTTTTTTTTTTACATCGATTGCCGACTGGTTTTCAATCGATGTAGCTGACGTGAATTAGATATCAAACCTATTTCCAAAAAAAAAAAGACATCAATCCCCGATATCCCCATAAAAAAAAAAAATCTCATTTTTCCGATGTAGTTTCTACATTCCATCCTCAAATGCTTGGAGTGAAGCTTCGCCCTCTCCATTTACGAAGAATCGACGCCTAGCCGATAAACTGCGAACCCCGGAAGAGCTGGGAACTTCGGAAAAGCTGGACTGCAAGTGCTAGAGCCGTCGATCGGATACCTGCCGCTCGTGGCGGGGCACATACAGTGAAGCGGACGTTTCGTCCTGTCTCCATCCCTGATGTTTAAGAGCTTCAATCTCACAGCCAGGGTCTTCGAGCGTCAAATTATCAGCCCACGCCCTAGTGCCAGTGTACTATCCCACTCTCTCTCTCTCTCTCTCTCTCTCTCTCTCGCTCTCGCTCTTGTCCTGCTTGTGATTTTACTTTGGCTCAGTTCCTATTTAGGGCTTGTAAATCCATCTCTGTAGCTATTCACTGGATTTACAAACTATTCAGAAATGATAATTTTTTTTTAGCTTCTTACATAAAAAAAAGGATAATTTTTTTGCTTTACAGGGGATGCCTAATGAAGATAAAGGGGTTGGAGTACTATTAGATGCATAATTACTAAGGACCGAAAATGTTGATGGAAAGATCTCAGATTAAATACTGGACCTTTGATTTTCATTGGGCCACCTTGGAAGTAGCAAGGCTTCGTTTGTTAATAGCTTAGTGGGGATGGTAAGTATAAGCAACTTCACTTTTTTTAAGAGGATTGAACTTCAAGCTGGTGGACATAAACAGATTTAAGGGGAGAAGTGTTTGATTGTCTAGATAGCTTTAAGCAGGCAAAGCTAGGTTAAAGTTGTTTTATTTTTGGAGAAGTATATAGCATAGTTGTTGGCTTGAAGGTGAGAAATTACATGAAAAGTGATTGGAACAAGTATTTAGAGAAGTATTGCTTAATTAGCTTTGTGCAATATAGCACGAAGGCTACCTAAAACTGAAGCAAAATTTTAAAGATTATTGGATAATCATGAGTCATGCCAAGCAAACATGATCAATTCACAATACTACAAGTCCGAGGCATTCAAGAAAGCTTAAGTGGAACCCAAAGTACCATATAAAATTTCATGGCTTCCCAAGACTTGCAGATGCTTGCAAATTTTAGCCCTACATTGTGAATTGGCTACAATGGCAGAAGAGAATGTGACATTAAAAGAACTGCTTAATGAATAAAAAGGTTGAAGGGTGTTAGTGCATGTCACAAGATTAGTATTGCAACAGTAACCATCAGGAGAAGAAATGAAGCCTTCTCACCTTAAAGCTTTCTGCTGGGGGGATTAGAGTTAAGCTTCTTAGGAGGAGATAAACTGCTTTACAAGTTTTGAACACCTTGGCAGTTAGGCAACTAAATCTAAATGACTTACATAACTTGAGCAGGTTAAGACGTCCTGCCAAATGAAGCTGACAATGCGCACTTGTCAGCCATAGCATCAACACCATTTGCATATTTTTTATATTACATGTTATGAATTCTTCTGTTGGCATTCTAGCGATTATTACTGAGTAGTATTAGCGGCCAAACTGTTGGTATTTTGGTTGTGTTCATTTGTATTTTAAACTTATTAATTTTTGTGAAGTTATTCTATGTGCTTCTTTCCTAATGCTTCAGCATTTTGTCAAATATCTTATTAAACTCTGCCATGGACTTCGATGATTTCTGAACTAAAATTTAAATGGTTATATTATAAGTAATTAATTTACTCTATACTTATCATAGATGATAGTGGATTAATGAGGACGACATCCATATAACATACAGAATCTACACATCGTATTTTGAATGCAGGAAAAATAACAGCTTACAACAACAACAACAACAACAACAACAACAACAACAACAACAACAATCCCCCCAGCAATTAACAAATCTTTTGTTTCCATTGCGCTCTATCAATTAACAAATCCTTGTCTAAATCTAAGTGAGTAAGATCATTTCTTATAATTTCTTATCATGTTTTCTTTGATCTCCCTCTTCCTCTTTGTACATGAGTTCTTTTTTTTTGGATTCTTAGAGAATGCCTCTTTTCGCTTGCTAACTTCTTTTTGTGCAGTTTCACTAGTGACACTTCCACCATGGATTAGATTCTGATCACTTATGGATTGTTCAAATTACTATTTTTTTAATTATCAAATTAAGGTTTTATATTAATTGGGTTGTACATCAAAAAATTTTGTCATAAAGGTAGCACATTTTTTTTGCAGTGGGAAATAATGCTTTGTAAGTAATCAGGTAAGAAATACATGAGATACCATGTAATTGGGGTGGCTGAATTAATATGAAAATTTTTGGGATGCCAAGAAATCAGTCTTAGGTTCATTTGTATATTCTAGACATTCCAATTAATGATGAATGTTGTATTCAAGTTTGATTATTCCTAGAAAATTCCATTTTGGTAAACCAACCTGTACAATTAACACAACAAATATCTGCAGGATGCTGACAATCCTATACAGTTGGTAAGTTTTTTGTCCTCTTAAGACTAATAACAACCTTTCTACTAGTTAAATTTTGAAAAACATAGCCGTTGATGGCCTTCAAAATTAACCTTTATAAATTGAGCTGCTCTAAAAGTCTGTATAGTAGGCTGACACCAATTAAATTTTTGGGCTCCAAGGAAGTTAAAAAGCTTTGAATTCATGTGTTATTGACATCTAGAGTTGTATATTTACTGAATAAAAAAGAATCGGGTCATTCGACATTGTTTTAATGTTATACCAAATGAGTTGAGGTCTATTAAACTTAGATTGTATGTGCTGACACAAAGTTTGGTTTCTAAGATATCTTATGGTATAGTCATGGAAAAATTATGTAAAAGGAAAGGTATAAGAAAAGGTCACGTGAATTGGATTTGGTGGCCAAAACTTATGGTTCAGATAGTAAAGGTGTTTTAGGATTCTGTAGCACCTGTGAAGGCTGAAAGAATATCTATGATATTGATATTTGAAATATTAAAAATGTACAAAATATTTCAGAACGAAAAGGTACTGTGGTGTAGTTTCAAAATGAACAAAATGTCATAAAATTTGGGACTTAGTATAAAATTAGTTATAGTAAAATACTGCAAATGTGTCAGTAAAAGGTTAAAGGTCAAGTAGACAGGATTTGTATAAATTAGTTACTAGGATCAAACAAAACCTAAAATTCTATCAGTAAATTTTTTAGCATAACTAATATAGATGAATCATGCCCATCATCAAACGCTAGAGGTTTCTATAAATAAATGTGAGGGAATTTGAATAACAAAGATAAATAGAAAGATGAGAAGGCCGAAAATATTTTGGAAATATAATCAAAGGTAAATAAAGGGATGGGAAGGCCAAAATATCTTGGGAATATAATCGTTAGACATAACTTGTGTTTGATGTTGCATTTTATAGAGAGTGTTGGTTTAAATAGAACTGAATGTAAAAGAGAAATTGTATACAACTGGGTTGTGGTTAGACTTTATTGTTGTTGTTATAATTCATGTAGATGAAGTGTAAAGAAGCGCTTTGAAATGGTTTTAGGAAACTTTTATAATGAAAGAACAGGTTTAAAATCCTCTTATTGACTACTAAGCTCTCTCTTTATTTGTCTCTCTAGTATTCATTTATGAGACTCATCAAAATGCTTATATTATTTGTGATTAAAAAGTTATTTTCATTGTTGAAATTCACAACTATCTAACTTCGTTCAAACCTTTATGCCAATAATAACTTGGACTGTTGGACATCACATTTTTCCTAACCAGAAACATATAAGGTGTAGAATTTTATGGAATTATGAAATTTGACCCCAATGTTTTGAAGTTGTTATTCAGGTCACTATGCTATCAACGTTGTTGAATGTTATTCTGCAAAACTAGATGACGCCTCATTTCAACTCCAGTTCAATCTAGTTGCATGGTTGTACATGCCATGGGCGTATATAATTTGAGTTGTCGAGTTGTCCATTTTTTTAATATATATATAATTAGCTTTTAATTTATATTTGCACTCCATTTGAGATTGCGCTATTACCTTTGTTTTTTAAATGAAATCTCAATTTGGTTTGTCTAATTTGTCATGTTCAGCTCTTTTTTCAACACATTGGTATTTTTTACATGAATTTAAAAGAGATTTTAAATGCTGCAGGTTAATTTTGTTAGGAAGTTCTACGAAAACTTGTTTCCAACTTGCACTTTATATGACATTGATTGTCCGGATATATCCTTCCGCAAGTTTACTGAGGATGGGAAGTACTTAATAAGTTTTAGCAGAAACCACCCGGAGCTAATAGTTTGTAGGCCTTCTTGGCTATCGTTTTCTTGTAAATGTAAGGACTCTGATTATTGTGCCCTACCACCAAAAGCCCAGAGGTTTGACAGCTTCTTCACCCAGCTTTATACTATATCACTTGGAACTACCAATGAGTTGATCTGCAAAGACTTTTTTCTTTATCTGGAGAGTCAAGAATTTGGCTTATTTGCTACATCAACGGCACATACTCATGATGCACCTATTAGTCATGGTGCTGTTAGTGGCGTGCCATCTATAGAAAGGATTACATTTTACCTTGTAAGGTACTTTGGTTTACATTTATAATTGGCACAGTTTATCTTGGGATTAGTATTTTATGCTGTTTTATGACTACTGAAATATTGATATTTCCTCAATAAATGATGTGAATTTATTCTTTTTGTGTCTTTCTTGGACTGCAAGTGAAAGGTTTTTGTTACTAACCATGCTCTTATGCTTAGATTGGAAGATGGAATTGTGTTGGATGAGAAGGTCTTCTGCAATGATTTTATTAATTTGGCACATAGCATGGGTGTGTTTTTATACGATGATTTGTTGTGCATATTATCCCTGCGTTACCAAGCAATACACATTTTACAAGTTCTGGATTCTGGGCATCTTGTTGATGTAAGGTTAATAGGCGCTTTCTGTCGCGATGACGATGAGTTGTATCTTAACTCGCATGTTCAGGCAAGTGTTATTTTTCTTATATTAGGTTTAGTATGCTTTAAAACTACAGTGTTGCTTGTGTACTTATGAATACTAACTCGTTCATCCAGGCAACATAATCACGACGTTTATTGCTTTTAAGTCTTGTTTAATTGATGCAGATCCTTGATCTTTACTACAGTTCCATATTGTATTCGTTTGGTTAATTTAAAGATAATGCAAATTAAAAGATTGTAGATAAACTTAATTATATTGTAAGAAAATGCTGCCTATGCTTTATATTAGCTAGGCTACTGTTTAGGTGTTTTCTAAAAAAACTGTTTCTCTTTGTCATTCATGATTACTACACTTTATATGAAAATTGTTCCATATGGTAGTCATTTAAATATATCAGACTTTGCTTTCTTTCAAATAGGGTTATTGGAATATTGTTGAGTGCTGCAATAAGGTCATGAGTTTCTTTGGAGCATCCATTGAAATGTTTTTTGGTGAAATTTTAAATAAATGCATGAAAATATTAAGGAAATATTACATGCATACCCTCAAATTTAGTTAAAATAAACATTCGAAAAAAAAAAATCTTAAAATTTGCATTTCGATTCCCAGATCTTTTAAGCTCTATAGATAAGTTCTCTGGTTAATCTCTACTGTTAATGTAACATGTGTTGTCTATTCTATTAAGTTGATTTGCATGTTACACTATGCTGCCTTCACCCTCTCACCATCATCGTGCCATGTCACCACTCCTCACGCCATCATTGTGCCTCGTCGTCATTGGTCGCCATCATCGTCGTGTCATGATCTGGGCCGCCCACCATCACTTCATCATTGTCAGCCACCTGCCATGGATGTTGAAAACACCTCACAAGTACGCCTATCATGGTTCGACCCAAGTTAACCTATGTTTAGCATCTATCATAACTTGCAATTTCAAAAGGGTATATTTGTGGTGTTTAAAAGATGTGTCTATATTAGTTCTCAAAATTTTGGGTTTCAAAAAAAAAAAGAAATTTTGGGTCCTACATGTATCTCAAAATGAAAGCTAATTTTGTTTCATGTTTTGCATGCATTTTAAGATGAAAACTAATTTTATTTTTTTACATCTACACAAATCTTAATACAAATATTTTATTATTTGAGTTTAACTTTAACCAGGTCAAATTAAACTAGCTAAACAAATGCATGCTTGGATATCTAAAATACTCATTTGGTGATCATCAAGTTCCTTTCTTATTGACAAGGTCATTGCTTTTATTTGGAGGAAGCTCTGCTATTGTAGATTTGTCTTAAAGCATGTTAACGATATGCTAAAATTGAATACTTTTGTCACTTATTTCTTGACTAATATTTGTAAAGCCTTATTATTTTGCTTCATCTGGAATTTGATATTTTGAAAACTATTGTTTAGATGAATATATAAACATTGATATAGAATGTGGAATGCAATCCTATATAATTTTGAGGAAAAGTTTGACTATAAGAGAGAAGATGATTGCCAAGATGCCACCTTGCCTGTTGTTGTCTGTTCACTTACCCCTAGTTATTGGACCCATCTCTCGACTCTCATTTGACTTTTATATAGGTTGTTGAACTTAGCAAGCTCAACTTAAGACACCTCACATAAACCAACTCATATTTATAGTGAAATAAACTCTTCAGATTTCTTGGGTGTTTTTTGTAATTTTCTTCCTGCACGTTTTGTAGTATCTTCTATCTTCATTGTCACTATATTTATGTATCTACTTGCTTTAATAACTTATAACCTTAGGTTCCAGAGGGCAGTTCTTTCTTGAGTGCTATAAAGCAACGGTTGCTTTCTTATATTTTCCGTAAGCATTGGAATGAAGAAGCTGATCCAACATTGGTATGCCATCCAGATATTTGCTGAATACATTTCTACTACTATTTTCTTGAACGTTATCCTAGCCAACCAGAAGTGGAATTGATATCTTTTCAACTCGAAGGTTGCAATCTGTATCCATTAATCTTATATCTTACATCTGTTGGTTTGAGCTGAAACATCCTTCATCTCTTGTCATTTGTGCCAGATTTCTATGCATAAATTTTTATATTTTGCTTTAAACTAACCCATAGCTTTTATCCATTGAATAGTGTATGCCTTCCTCTGGGCCTAGCATCCTTTGAACTTTTTTAATAACTTTAGTTTTCAGTATTAATCTTATATCTTGCATCAATTGGTTTGAGCTGAAACATCCTTCATCCCCTTATCATCTGTGCTAGATTGTTGTGCATAAATTTTTATATTTTTCTTTAAACAAACCCATAGCTTTTATCCATTGAATAGTATATGCCTTCCTCTGGAGCTAGCATCCTTTGAACTTTTTTTTTTATAACTTCAATTGTTAGTAGGTCAGCAACTGGCTGCTTTCACCTCTAATTAAGTAAATAGGATAAATCATCCATTTTGTTACCATAACTTGTCTTGAAAGAGGAAGTTCATTTCAACTAGAATAGTACATAAATTTGACCTACGTTTACTTCACTTCCCTGGAAAGACTATAATTCATCTTCCAGTAGGACTATTGATGAATGTTTCGTGATGAGTATTTGAATGAAAGTGTATAATCTTTTAAGAAGCATATTGGAGGTGCATATAACATTAGAATCTTTATTTACAAATAAATCATTTGCATACTTGTCTTGGAAACTCTCTTATCTATATTCTTTTATTTTCATGAAATTTATCATTTAATGGTGCTTTTTGTTTGATCATTGAGATACATACACTATATTTATACTTTTTTTTGTGTTTTAGAGGATGCAAAATCTGAAGAAGAAGTTTTATTTCCATTTTCAGGACTATGTTGATCTGATCATGTGGAAGGTATATCTCTTTTTACTTTATCATTGCATAATTACAAAAGTTAAAAATAAAATAATGTTCGATATTTTTAGCTTTCAAAATTTATATTTAGTTTTACTTCGGTTTGGCTTGAGAAAATATGCGGAACATAATACAAGCTAAGACTAGTTTGATGTTAGAATTTGTAGTTTTCTCTTTTTTGACTTTGGTGGCAGTGGTCACTCATGGGGAAGTCTAGGTTTCTTTTAACTTAGTTATGAGGAAGCTATGTTAAAGAGAGTTGTCAATGCCATCTTTGTCTGGCAAAATTCCAAATCTTTTCCTTTTGAGTTGGCATGAAGGGTGACTGTTTTGGGACAGAGAAATTTGGGGATAACGACAATGGAAGAGATTTCGAAAGAGGGGAAAATCCTATTCGAGAAAACCAATTGCTGAAATCAAAGGTGGAAAAAGGGAAGGGAATATTACATGAATTTTGTTTGCTGGAGTTAAAATATTGTGAAATAGATTACTCCAAACCTTATCCTTCCTCACCTTTTTCTTAGCTTAGTGCCTTTATCCATTGAACAATAGATTATTACATGAACTGAGCTCCCTGTTAAAGATACATAGTGGGAGTATGGGACTAAAAAAATGCATACATACAATATGGTACTAAGAAAACATGATAAGCATATATGGTCAGTGGCGACATTATGTTGCTGGCAATTATGAGGCTGCATTTTTGAAATAATCTTACAAAAACCTGTATTTAGTTTTTTCTAAAACTAAAATAACATGTGATAGAATTAAAATATATTATAAGGGAGACGGCCAACATTTTGGAAGATTTGAAGTTGATATCGTGGAGATTCAAAATCGAATTGTGGCTTTCGACCATTGCTATTCTGGAAGGCAGGAACATATTCAGTATTTAAGCCTAAACTTGGTCTCCGGGCAAGAAATTTAAGAAATAGCTGTCGTCAAATATTCATGCAGAAGTGAGGAAGATGTGGTCCAATTTTCACTAGATTTGGAAGTGATTTTGATTGAATTTCTAAATCGCATCATGCTGATTGGCTATGCAGAATTTCTCTGACCACTTATGGTAGATGGCTGGCTTGTTTTTGGAGAGAAAAACAGATGTTATGGTGGATGTTGGAGATGCTAGGGCATCCCAATGGACAGTCAACTGATACCCTACTTTAATCATTTTGATCCCTCATCAACAGGGCATGTAATTCAGGATCAAAATTATTTTTTGAGCTTGGTTACTCTAGATAGCTGTGTACATTCTTTATCTATTTTCATAGACACTTATTATTTCCTATTAGACGATATCTTATTGAATACTATTTCATTTAAGTACTTTGCAGGTGCAGTTTTTGGACCGTCATCATCTTTTAATAAAGTTTGGCAGCGTAGATGGAGGGGTGTGGACCTCAATTTTACTCACTCTATCCATGATATATCACTCTAATCAATCTTTAACAAATTTTATGATTTGCTTTCCTCACTTATTTGTTTCAAATTCCTACGTATATGCTTATTAGGTTTCACGCAGCACCGATCAACATCCATCCTTCTTCGCTGTGTATAATATGGAGACAACTGAGATTATTACCTTCTATCAGGTAATCCGTTCTGTTGAGGGAACTCATACTGGCACTTCAAATATTATTTTGCTTCATTTCTTTTTCAATATACCCACTGCACATCTCATGCAGAATTCAGCGGAGGAGCTTTATTACTTATTTGAACAGTTTTATGACCACTTTCACGTATCTTCAAGAACCTCATTACATGCAAAGTTCACTTCTTCTCACTCGAATAACATACATGTTCTTGATCAACTTTGGCTCAGCAAAAATAAAGCTAGCAGCTTCTCACAGGTAAGGCTGACATGAACAGTAAAAAAAGTGTTCCTTTAACAGTTTTTATTTTTCTCATTGTATGCGTGCTTCCATCAGAACAGCATTTTGTTTTTTGATGTTGAGTTTAACAACCATACATGTGAAACCCTATCTGGTTTTTTTAAACGTAAAATATTACTTAAATATACATGGGTCAGGTCATTTTTTGTATGCTAGGGTTCAGTGGCACATCCAAGACTTCAGCAGGGGACCATGGAGACAGTGGAGTCTGGAGCACTAGGAAGACTAAACTAATTTCAAGAGCTACGGTCCAGGGCAACTTAATTGTGCAGTGTATGGCTCTTTGCTGTTAGCCATATAAGTGAACTTACTGAACTTTGATATGACAACTCAGAGGACAAAGAGAGTGGAGAGCAACTATAGGGTTATAAAATAGTTTGATAATTTCCAGATACAATAAAAAGTTAGGTTGATTGAAGAGCCGTCAGTGTTGGATATCCTTTTATTGTGTCAATTTTGTTTTGGTCTAAAAACTTCTCTTTATATGTGGCTTCAGTGTTAGTAGACAAGCTCACGTGAGAACATTAGGAAACCAGCAAGTCTGATAAGGATAGATGAAGGTCTTTGATGTTCCAGAAATTACTTCTACTAGCAAATCTTAGCGTTAATTTTTGCATTGAGTGGTCTGTGTATCTAACTGATACCCAAAAAGGAACAAAAGATCTAATATACTATGGGATAAAAGTGTTTCTTTAGGTTTTTTCGCTAAAATCAGCAGCACAGCCCTGAACAACTTATAATCTGTGCTAAAATTTCTTGTTTCACGCATCATCTATGCTAAATTTTGACTTTATACTTGTCCTCTGTTACATCTTTATGCTAGTTAGTAGTATTTCAAATTTAGAGAGAGATTGTTTTAATTCTTGACAGTTTGTGAAGAAGATGATGACAGCATTGCCTTACACCTGCCAGTCCCAAAGCCCTTCACCATATTTTGATCTCTCATTATTTCGTTATGATGAAAAGGTTAGAACATTTTCATTGGTTTCTGTTCCAATTTATGCCAGGATCTTGTAAATCTGATTTCCTGGTTGATATGCATTGACATAATTGCTCATATCTATGTTTTATGATGAAATCAGTGCTCTGCAATTTGAGTTCGAGCAGTGAATTTGTCACATTTGTTAGTTTTACTTCCAGGCAGGTTTTTCAAGGGGATTCATTTGTGAGAAATTTCTATGAGAAGTATGCATGTGTTCGTTAAAGTTCTTAAAAAGGTGGACCATAGATTTGTGCTCAGTATTGTCTAGCCATAAATGATGACAATAAAGCAACAAATAAATGGTTACAACTTGCAGCAAATTGAAGCACAGATAAACTACGGATATGTGCACATACATTTGAAGATCTTTTATTTCCGCGATGTTCCAAACCATCCAAGAAATGTCAATAATGTCTTCTAGGAATGCATTGATTGCTGCGTAGAACCATTTGGTGTAATGCAGAGGAGGCCAATGAAAAGTAACAACATAACTTGTACATTGCTACTAATAATCAGTAACTATCAGGGTCTGTTTGTTTGTAAGGTTAAATTTGATATGCCTGATTAAAATTAAACCAGATTTATTTTAAACTCCTAAACAAACAGGGCCTCAATGTTTAGCTCATTTTGTTAAATAGAATGCGTTAGGAATGAGAATTTCATAAGAAAACTATGCATGCTGGAGTATTTGCAATTATTTAAATGAAACTAACGATTTTTTTGGGCATCATGTTCCAGAATATTTTACATCAAATTACTATAAACTTTTCCCGGGAATTTGTAAACCAGTTAAATTTCTTTTTTGATTACCTGATTTACGTCCATAGTTACCTTTAGCTTGTAATTCGATACCTCAACTGAATTCTCATCTATCAGCTTCTGGGGTTCTAATTTATTTATTTTTTGGCTTTTTATTTATAGGACTTTAAGATAGATTTTTGTTATTATTATCATTATTGTCTGCCATTCAAGTTGAAATCAGATTCCTAATTTATCTTCTTTGAGATGTATTAGAATGTTATTTCATGTTCATTAGCCACCGGTTTCCCAAATGGAAGGAAACGAGCATTGTTGTTTACAAACTCATTGCTCTTATTGGTGTAATATGGGAATCTGATTTAAGTTCATTTCTGTAGCTAATTTCTGCTGCTGACCGGCACAGACACTCAACTGAGCATCCTATTAAATTTATATCAAGGAGGCAGCCTAACATCCTCAAGTTTAAGATAAAGCTAGGTGAGCACACAATGATCTGCCAAATAGTAATTTTAAATACTTGGGTTATATTCATCATCAGAAATGCAGAAGGTAAATGATAATTTATTATGTGGTTTGCCACTGCATTTATGCCATCTATGGGATGCTTATGCAAGAGCGGCAACAAGTCGAGTTCTAGAAGAAGTCGTGGTAAACTCAAAGTCAAAATTTTCGAATTCATAGTCAACTAGAACGACTAATTTTGAGTCTAGTTGAGTCAAGTCAAAATGGATCAATATTTGGTTGACACCAGATCCTTTGGGAAAGAAAGGTCTTACTAACTAAAATGCAGAGCTTCTAGGTTACTAGAAGACCAAAAGGGAAAACTTGAAAAGAATTTATTGATTGTAAGATGCTAAAAGGCATGAAAATCATGATCATGCTAGATTATGAATTCATCTTGGGAGACTCTAAAAATCATATTTTATTTTTTAAAAAATAAAATAATATTTTACTTCTTATCCTACACAAATTTCAACATTAAACAATCAATTTTATTTCGCATCCAACATAATTTTTAACATAACTAATTCATTTTATTTTACATCATCACATTTTTCAAAAAATTTTCATAAAATTTTCTCAAATTATCTTTTTTCCTCCAACCAAATAGAGTCGTAGTTAGTTGAAAACAGATTGTTTCCTTTTCATTTCAATATAATGCCAAAGTATTAGCATTTTATATTAGAATTAACAACAATTGCAATACCTAACTTTTTTTTTATCCTAAACACTGAATCCCATCAAAACTTCGCAGTTAAGCGTGCTTGGGCGAGAGTAATACTAGGATGGGTGACCTCCTGGGAAGCCCTCGTGTTGCATTAGATTTAAAAACGCGCCGTTGCCGGGTCCCAAGTCCCGGATGAGAAACGCGGAGGGTTGCGTTAGGCAGTCGACAGCCAGCGTAAAACTTGTCGAATAAATCATGACATGAGAAATGAGTATATCCGAAAGAAAGTTGGTGTTGCACCAATTGAGGATAAACTTAGAGAAAGTCGGCTTCGATGGTTTGGACATCTAAATCGTAGGCCAATTGAAGCTCCAGTTAGAAAAATTGAGTTATTGGATTTTGCCCATGTACAAAGAGGAAGAGGGAGACCAAAGAAGACATGGCAAGAAACTATAAGGAGTGATCTTAGTTACTTAAACTTAGATAAGAATTTGGTAACTGATAGAGCGCAATGGAAACAAAGGATTCATGTAGCCGACCCCACCTAGTGGGATTAAGGCTTGGTTGTTGTTGTTGTTGTTGTAAACATTGAATTTCCTCTACTCTAATTGAAAATTATTGTGGTATGGTTTGAACTTAGAACCAGCTAGTACTCAAATAAGCTCTTTCTTCGCTGAACTGGGATAGCATTATGCAATACTTAAACTTTTGAATGGTCAAAGAAGAAAAAAAAATTATAGCCTACCTAAAGTTATGGGGATACACTAATCTTGGCCTGATCAATACGCTTGTTAAACTTCATCACACAGTTGATATAAACCGGTACCGAGTAATATCTGTTTATGAAGTTATTTTGTATCTCCATCTGAAGCGAAGTGGTGGATTATGTGCTTTTGGTGCAGGTCCGGAGGAAGGTAGTTCAGATGCTCACGCGAAGCGGATATCATCATTCTTGTTTCATCCATACCTACCACTTGCCATGTCCATCCAGCAAACATTCATGCAACCAACTGTTGTCAATATACATTTTAGGAGATGATAATGATGACTCTGTTCTCATTTCAGTATGTATGTATGTATATGTAAAGAACTTAGATTTAAAGGCAGGGTTTTCCTTCCGTGGTTGTATGATGTTTTCTTTATATTCCATAGTTTCTTCACTTGGTCTTGGTTCATTTGATCTAATGATCTATATGTTGTTATAGCTTTGGATTTCTAATATATGTGATTCATCTATTTTCCACTATTCGTTTGATTCATCAAAAAACACCCTCATATAGTATTTACATTTTTGATTCCCCAATAAAATGATATTTGATCCAAATTATCTCATGTAACTCAAATAATGTGGCTTCTTTGTCTACCAACCACATGCTCTTAAAAGAGATACATTATTGGGTTTGGGAAGAGCATAGTTGGGCGTCGAGTCACTGAGTGTCATGTGTGCAATACAGGCGGATCTGAGCACATGTAGCAGCACATGATGATTGGCCACCCGAATCATGTTCACCCTGAACTGATGCGGGACGGATGAATGACAATGCAGTTTAAAGATCAGTAATTTTATAAGGTAGATTTTCACAAACTAATACTTGAATATCAGAGAATAATTTTGTGATGACTGAGAAATTAATTAAGCCCGCAAAACTAATAATTTTTAAAATTTTAAATAAATTAGATCGAAGTTAATTAAGAAATTACCAATTCAGATTAGGGTGTAATCTGATTTTCAATAAGTCAGAAACAGGGAACAAGATTAGGGGTTTTATAAAATTTAACCAACAATAATTGAAAATCACTCAATAATGAAAGATCACACAGGCAGAATAAGTTCGAGCAAATCACAAGCGAGTAGAAAAATTCAGATTATTCGATTTTACCAGATTAAAGGTTTTGTTGAAATTTGTACCTGAATCAGAAAATTCAAGGACCACGATGTAATTTCACCAAAGATTAGGGCAGTCCACGCTCGGGCGCTGGCGAGGCGGGCGTGCGTTCACGGGCGAGGCGGGCGAGGCCGGCGATCGGGGCNGTGATGTGGAAACCTGACGACGTGATCACGTCGAACCGGCGAACTAGATCTGAGAACGCAAACGAGCAGGCAGGGTGAACGAGGATGAGGTGAGCTGATGTAAGAGGGATAGAACTGAACCCAGAGGGGAGGAGCTAGAGCGGGTGGAGCTAGAGCGGGTGGAGTTTAGGGATTCTCACCCAAGGCCCAAGCCCTTCCCTATCCAGGATATCGATTCATTCCAGAATTAAATAATCCCAAGGGAAACACAAATCAGATTTATTCAGCATTAAGAAAAATAAGAGTAACAGAGAAGCGTTTATATAGGCCTCCATACAGACTAACTCAATAAATAAAAATACGTAATGTAATAAATTCCTCACACAAACGAAAAAATACTAGATAATATGCCTAAAATAATGATCACTGAAATAGAAACAACTAATACAAATAAATGCGAGAAATAAAATCATCTCAAAATGGAATCTCCAATCAATCAGAATGAATAGGAGATTTCCAATCCATCGAGTCAGCGATCCGTAGCATCCATCTTTTCAAATCCGTCATAATAGTCAATCAATCCAGATCGAAGCAGTATAGCTAGATCTCGGCCGTCGACGGTAAACTCTGTCAAGAATGAATCGACGGTCGATCGTGGTGTCCCCACCACGAACTCAGTGATTTTGACTTTCAATCCCAAGGAGGCAATGGGTTGTGGTAGTCTGCCCCTGTATCACTCTCCCAGCATGGGAAATGGGACCACGTTTCTTGAGCCCTGTTATGTGCCCCAGTCAACTTCTTACTAAATGAGATGTGAATAGGGAAAGTAAAATAACACAGATTCAAAAATTTATTGAAAATTTTGTTTGATTCTAATTAATCTGTGTTGAGATTCAAATTATTTTTCGATTTAAATTTGAGTTTTGACTCGAGTTGGTGTGAGGTTAAGACGGGTTCAAATTAAAGTTGAGTTGGCTCATAGTTCTTGAATAACTAACTCTTAAAAGTGATTTTCAGTGTGAATTTTGAAAATTTAAAAGATGCTAAATATAAATTTTGGCATGTAAGTTTGAGAAAATGAATAAGTTTTAAGAATAAGATATATTGATTTTCTTTCAGTAAGCCTAAGGAAAAATATTTCTTTTCTCAATATTAGCTCTTTTTTTTTTTTTTTTTTTCCAATTTTGCTATACTGTGATGTCGTGCAGACCAAAGTGCAAATTAATTACACCATCAAAAATCATAATTTTGACATTTTCATCTTTAATGATTACAAATTTGATTTTTTTTTTATGAAAATAATTCTTTTTTGATAAATATGAAAATAAAATTGGTACTTGCATTTGAAGGAAGATGAAAACTTCCAACTTTTTATTTTTGAAGATAAAAAATTGTCTTTTTACTTTTTTTTCAAAATAAAAAAAATATAAAATATTATTATTATCAAGATACCAACTGTATTTTTTTTTTGAAAGAGAAACAAACTATATTTTACTCATATTAACATATCAACTCGTTTATTTTTAGCTTGAAGTTAACTTGTTTGAAAAAAAAATCGATTCAATTCAAAATCAACTCGATATATGCATAAACATAAGTATTATAATTTTTTAAAATATAATAAAAAAAAATTTACCGATCTAAATACGCTATAATAATTTAAATAAAAGTGATATAATTGAATAAATTTATAATATTATATTTTAATATAATAAATAATTTTATAGAAAAATATAATTTGTAAATAGCCTTAATTAAATTAAAATCTAACTCAATTTTAAAAAAATTGTAGCAAATTCAACACATAATTTAGTTCCCTCAAAATAAACTAGAAGGCACTCCTAGCTACTACTATCACTCTACTTGTCCACATCAAGCGTTATTAATACTTGACATGATAGGTTGTTGGCGCATATTTATTCTCTAATAAATTCTCTATATATTTTGCTTCAAAACTTTATTGTAGCTCAAAATAAAATCATACCTTTCATAAATAAAATAAAATAAAATAAAATCATACCATTTTAAAATCAGCTTGGCATATTGTAACACATGTGAATTTTTTTAAAATCTTTTGATATGTTTATTAAATTTTTAATATCAATCAGAGACCATGCATGATAAGAGTATTAGAGGTGAATTTGGTCTATAGTTTTGAAAATTTTAATGAAGTCCTCATATTTTATAAGACTTTGCAAATTGATCCATTAATGAAATTTAAAAGGGACATTTACATGGTGGATACAGAAATTAGGCTAATTTATGAATTTTACTATAAATCTCAAAATATTATAGATATCACATTTAGAACAACTATTTTTTTATTTTTTTATATTTTGCAGTAAATTCTATCAGAAGATTTAACTATAGTTAAATCTCAAAAAGGTCTGATGCTCACTTGTGAGAAGAAGATGCAAATAGCAAAGTAATGCTCACGTGAATACGCTGTCGCCTCGCGAGAATACGTTGCCGCCTCGCGTGAATATGCTGTCGTCGGAACCAATGCAGCTCCGCGATGCCTTAACAGGAAAGTTGATGGTTAAACGATGTGATCAATGACTGAGATTTTGTTGAAATTTAACTATGGTTAAATCTTCTGATAGAATTTATCGCAGGATATAAAAAACAAAAAAATAGTTGTTTTAGATGTGATATCTGTAATATTTTGAGATTTATAGTGAAATCCGTAAATTAGCTTAATTTTCGTGTCCACCATGTAAATGTCCCAATTTAAAAACATGATTTCATTTTTTCAAAATATGTCAAATGTGAGCATAAAACATAAAAAGATGATAGCCTAACAAAATCAATGATTTTAAAACAGTAAAAAATTGTAAAATATATTCTCATTTATTTAGTGAATTTCATGTTTTTTGAGAAATTTTTTTATTAAACGTAATTTTTTATATAAGAAATTAAAAGTGCAGATATCATTTCAGCCACATGTTAATAATTATCTAAATAGATTTTATTAGAATACAAGCGATAATCATATGGGCCATGTGAATGATTAAATTGCTACAAGGATCTGATTAAAATAATTTAAAATATTAACCATTAAAATGGTATCTCAAACCCTACGGAGCTCTACTATATATATAAGGGAGCTGCTATTCTCCCCCCCTCCCTTGACAAAACCCCCCTCGATCCCCACCCTCTTTCCCTCTAAAATTATTTTTTTGCCCCCAACCCCCTCCCCCTTCTCTTTAATTTAAATTTTTTTATTTAATTTAATAGTTATATTATTTTT
>JAEMOT010003661.1:108488-129044 GCA_019297695.1 Apostasia ramifera
AATTAAATTTAATGAATAAAAATAATATAGTAATCAAATTAAATAAAAAAATTAATTAAAGAGAGGGGGGAGGGAGGATGGGCAAAAACGTAATTTTAGAGGGAAGGGGAGTTGGGCCCGCGGGAGGGGTGGTGTCAAGGGGGGCATTAGCAATTTGCTATATATAAATAATTTTTATATAAACATTTATTAAGTTCATTAATTATTTTAAATTAATGATTTATGTTGTATTTTTTTTTTGAGATAATTAACTACATGCCACACAATTTAATTTTATTTATGCCTTACTCATCCATTCTTAGTTAATTACGCTATGCGCACTTAAAATATTACAAAATCTTACATATACACATTTGAGTTAAAACTTAATCAAAATCTATTTTAAAAAAAAATCTTAATTCTTATAAAATTACAAAAATTCATGTGAATCAGTTTACAAGGATTAATAAATTTAGCTTTTTGAATATCCTAGTCATTTCATTTCTACATAAGGAGTAATTTAATTACATTTTGATCTTAAATTTAAAAAAAAAATAATTACATACATACTATTAAAATATAATTATTTAAAATATGAAAAGAAATCACATGGTTATCTTTATGTAATAAATATTATAATAGAATGTGTAAGGCCTAATTACCTCAAATTTTAAAAACTTTGCCCTAACTGAAATTTTTTTAAAATATAAGTAAATTTATTATTATCTAATTAAACTATAAGGACCTATAAGTAATTTATCTTAAAATTTTATTGAAATATATTACATTTTCTCACAAGCCCTCGCCCACAAGGCAACGGCTCTGATTGCAATTAATATTTTATTTTGGACTTATCCTATAAATTTGAAAGGGGGTCGCACTACAAGCCACCAATAACCCTTTGTTTCTTCTGGACTCTTCTATGGGGCCCACCTATATTTTAGTTTTTTATCCTTTTTTTGGTAGCAAAAAATAAAAAATTATGAATTAATAAAAATTTACTATTTATATATGTTCTATATGTATACCCCAATATCTTACTCTGATATTGACTAATTATCCAATAAAATAATTAAATTTCGTCGTTGATCATCGAATTGGAGAGTACGAGGATGATGTGAGCAATAACCACGATATAGAAAATGAGAAAGATAGTATGATCATTAGTAGTCTCGAACGTAGGGATGATAATTTATATTTGTATTTGATTAAATCACTCTGATCTGCCCCTGATTGCATGGATATAGGTACTCAAATTTCACCCGCGTCCTGCGACCCCCCCCGCCACACCCGACTCGATGCAACTCAAAAAATTTAAAAATTTGATACCTATTTTTTAGTTTTATAATTATTTAAAAAAATATTTATTTTTTTTAAGAACGAGAAAAATTACTTGTAAATGATCAGAATTTAAAAAATAGTTAGATTTATGTATAAATTTTAATTTTATTGTATAATTAATATTTTATTTTAACTTAATTATTCGTGAAATTAATATATAAAATTTTGTAGTATTTAAATTTACGTATATGATGTCATCTTTTAATATTAAATAGCCTTTATAGTTTTACATGAATAAATTCATGGTTAAATCACAAAGCAGGGGTATATCAGGTCGGGTAACCCGACCCACAGAGAAGAAATAGGGCGGGACGAAGCAGGTACAGGTTTATAAAAAATAGAATCGTAGCGGGGCGGTGTGGGGTGAAAACAGGTATGGGACGGGTATACGTAATGAATAATATATAGCGAGCAGTCATGAATATTCATAAACTCGACTCAAACCTGCCCCGTTACTATTCCTACTCGGGCGTAAAATATTATTTAATATATATATATGCATTCGCCCTCTGTATCGATGTTCAACAATTCAGGTGTGACATTAAATTTGTTTTAATCAGGGATACGCGGAGTCATGTATTCTAGATCTTTGAATATATTGTTAAAGATTTAGTCGCTTGTTTAAAGAGAAAAATGTTGAATATTTTTCTTTAATACTTTTGAGTCCTGCTTGCTGAAAATTTTATTGAAAATGTTTAACCCTCTGTATGATATATATTTGCTATATGTCCTACTTGCTATGTTTTTTTTAAAGATATTATTAACATGTGGCTCCAGCGCTGCATCTTAGTCGTATACGTGGCACCTAGTTGGACCCTCTCATCATCTCTGTTATCATTAATAATAATTCTCTCTCTCTCTCTTGCAGACTTTAGGATCCCGCTAGTTCGTTCCTCCGTAACCATCGGTCATGATGATTGGTGCAAAAGCATCCCTTTCATCGAATACGATGCTTAAGCTCATCCACACAACAGCGGACGCGAGGGTTTGCCGGCTCCAGCTGTCGCTACCAAAGTGCCTTATCAACACAGTTCCCAATTCCCATGTGGCTGTGAAAATCAAGACACCGCATGCTCTAGCGACCACAGGTTCCCATGAACTGCAAAGAACAAGAGGCCACGTGCTTCACCCACTGCTTCCGGTTTCTCCGAAGGCCGATCGTGGTAGGACCGCCGGTATTGATTCAGCGAAAATGCAACATCTCCTTCCAAAGAATTCGCTACAACCTGCCTATAAATGCCTCTAGGGGAGAGAGAGAGAAGTGTTGGTTCCTCCCTTGTGGTAATATTGTGATTTTGATGTTTAACAATATGTTAAGTTAATTTGTACTAACATAATTATTTAGTGTTCTTAATCTCAGGTTTATTAAAGTTGCATCTCAATTTTATACTAAAATTGAGATCTAATTAAGTTGGAGCGAAATGCTCAAGTATTGAAGATCAAGTGAAGCATATGTTATTATTATTACTTTTCATTTTACTTGAGAGTAGAATTATTGTGAGGTTGATCTTGATTGTTAGAATAGTCTGGATATGAGTTTGAGCACTTAGAATCTCTGCGAGTTAACTAGATAATTTTAAAAGTTTAAACTCTCTTAATTATATGGCCTAATAGTGGTGAGATTGCTCTAGATATTTTTTTTTGGTTGTGATAGCTCCAGGGCAGCTTTGGGATAGTTGTAGGGTGACCTTCAATAGTGAGGTCGACCTTCAGCAGCGACCCTCAACAGAAACTTTAGTCATCTTGGGGGATTTTTCAAGGTCGACCTTCAGCAGCGACCCTCAACAGAAACTTTAGTCATCTTTAGGGATTTTTCGAGGTAGACCTGAGGGCAACCCGAGGTCGACCTTCAGCAGCGACCCTCGACAGAAACTTTGGTCATCTTGGAGGATTTTTCCAGGTCAACCTGGAGGCAACCTCAGTGGTGAGGTTGACCTGAGGTCGACTTTGGAAGTGACCGTTGGCCTATTGTTATCCTCCAACGGCTAGCTGGGGGTCGACCTGAGGTCGCCCTCCAGGTCTTTTCTAGCCCCTTTTTCGAGCCGTTGGAGCTCTTGTTATATAAGGAGATAGGGGTTGTTGGTGTACTACTCTTGGCGCATAAAATTCTCTAAGTGCTCCTAATATTCTCCTTCATTCTCCACCATCCTAAGAGTTGATAAAAACATTCAAGATGAGTTTCAATCAAGATTCAAGAGGATCTAGGTGAACTTGGACTCAAGTGCTCAAACTCTTCATCCACTCTTCTTCTAGCTCTCAAGATTCAATCATAAGAAGAAAGAGTGAGTGATTTTCTTTCTTTGTAATATTTCAGTTGTTCTTTTCTGCCTTCACTGTATGTGTGAAGAGGGCCTCCAAATAAGGGTTAGAGAAGGTGAGTGAGTGAGCCCTCACTTAAAAGTGAGGAGGGCCTCTAGTGAATGGATAGAGAAGAATTTGTATGAGCTTCTTCGCCTGAACCAAAGAGTGTGTTATAGTGATATCTTTCCGATCGGGGTTGGGTGGATTAGGCTCTAATTTGAGCCGAACCACATTATATCGTGTGTTCTTTGTGGATGTGATATTTTCTTCTTGTCTGCACTTATATTTGCTTTCGTTTGAATTTTGCACTAACTGTTATATTTAGTAAATTAAATTAAATTTTAATTACGTCTATTCACCTCCCCTCTAGACATCATACTTGATCCTACAAGAAGGAGAGAAGACATGTAATAGCAAGAAAGCTAGAAATACAAAGAGCTCCACCTACAACCCATCTTGTACTAGTCTTTCGATCAAATTCCTTTGTTTTTAGTAAAATCTTCCTCAACTCAACTAAGTCTTAATCCCTAAAGTTAGCTCTCTGCATACTGCTGTCTCTTGGTTAGCTCTCTGCATACTGCTGTCTCTTGGAACTCCTTCTTACATCAATAGATATTTTAGAAGTTATTTATGGTAAAGTAAAGGTGAAATATAATGGGACATGAACACTTATAGAAATTTTTTTTGCAACATTTTATATATTCAAATACATGAAGCTTAACATGTAAATAATATTAATATCCCTAGTTCCACTTTTCCATAATATATTTTTAAAATATTTCAAAAAAAAAAAATTATTGGCTTAATTAATTATAAATACTAATTGTGTGATCTTGTTGGGATCTTATCTTAATTTTTAATTTTAATTCAAATTTTAATCAAATTATTAACTGTCATATGAGATTAGATTCAAGAAGTTATATTAATATAAACTTTGGTCTTGTTCTAACAAATGATTCAATATTAAACTATTTCATTGTTACCAACTAATGAATTTTAATTTCACTAAAAATAAAATATATTTATTCATTAAGTTAAGCTCAAACCTCAAACCAAACAATTTACTAGTATTAATACAAAATTTATTTCTTTAAGTTATTTTTTAAGCCAAGAAATTTTTAAATATATATCAGAAAAATTACCATTTACATATTGTTAACACGTGGTTCCTGCGCTGCATCCTGGCCGAACACGCGGCGCTTGACAGGCCTGTACTTATTTGATTGATTGGCTGACTCAGCTTCAGGTTTTGCAGGACTCTTGACCCAAGTCAAACATCGGGCACGAGGGTTCAGTACGAGGTAACGCCTGTCACAATCAACTTCACCTAACCCCGCCGATCTCCGTACAGACGTTCTTTCCTAGAAGAAGTACCAGCATTAAAAGATGTCATTTTCCTCGTACGAGCGGCAAATCTCTCGAGTGTCAGATAAGCGACGCTCGGAGCTCATCCATCACATTTCCTCCGGAAAATCAGGGTAAAGCTACACCTTCCCGCCGGCTATAAATATCGCTGAACAGTTCTCCAATAAACAGAGGCAAAAAAGAGAGGCAAAAAAGAGAGCTCTCTCTCTCCAGAACAGTTTTCATTATATTAGGACCCCAACTGAGGAGCTCCTTTCTTCTCCTTCTTCTTCTTCTTCCTCTTCTCTTCTCTAAAAAAGCATTGTACAAACCTTCAGGGCTATCCTTTTCCTATTAGTGAAACTTCTTTGCTGATCGACCGGTGGACGTAGGGGATTTTCTCCCTGAACCACCTTAAATCCCTGTGTGCTTTTCTGGTTGCTTCGAACTAATCTTCTCCTCGAGCTTTCATTAACAGGCTCACCACCCCTTTGCGCGCCGCCGTCTCCCGAAACTCTCTTTCTTTTGGTGTTTCCTGGGACTCCCACATCCTACGTCAACATCTTCTGGTGCTTTCATTGAGATCTGGGAAGATGGTGGCCAAAATGCGCAAAACCAACTCTGCTGCCCGCAGTGTACATGCAGGAGAACCCTCTGTCCGGGCGCCGGACGACGGAGCCTCAACTTCCACTTCCCGGCGACGCGCCGGATCTGCCTCCTCTTCCAGAAGCACCCGTGTTTCAGAGCTTCAAGGGATGCTCGCAAACCTCACTGACATGGTCACCGGCCTCACGGCGCAACAGGCCGTCATCCTCAGACAAACTCAGCCGGTCTGTGCAGTACTTCCTCTCCCACCAGTAGCGGCGGTCCCTGTTCCTCGCCCGCCGGTACCGGCGGTCCCTTCTCCTCCTCCGCCGGTTGCGGCGATTCCAGAGGTGATTCCGCCACCCGCAGCGGCCCCGGCTCCGCTCCTTCCGATTCCCGCGGTGGCCGAAGTCCTTGCACCGGCGCCCCAGGCCGCACCACTCTCCATCCAATCTTCTGGTTCCTCCAGACCACCCATACGCCCTTTCCGTTTCCAGGAGGTTCATCAAAACCCCCTTCCACCTTGTCCACTACCACAACCTGCCTTTCTCCCACCTGCTTTCCCTCCATTTCTAACCGGAAGGTTAACCCCAGAACTTTCAACAGGGGTGATTTAGTCCTCAAGCGGCGACTTCTCGCCGGCAGCAATTTGGGGGTTCCCAAGCTTGAGCCAAATTGGGAAGGTCCTTACATCGTGCGCGAGGTTGCTGGACCTAACGCTTAGTACCTCATGACTTCTGAGGGCATTCAGATCCCCAGAAGTTAGAGTGGGGACGACCTGAAGAGATTTTACGCATAATCTCCCGCTGCAGTTCATCCAGATGCTCTATATTTATCCATTTGTACAAATTCAATCGAAGGACTCGTTTACGAAGAATTCAAAATGCCAAATTCTGGGTTTATTCTCAAACAATCTGGGTTTCTCTATATTGACTGGAAGTTTCATATTTCCAGCATACTCATGGCAAGTGGTCCTTATATATGGAGATACATATATATATACTTCGACTATAACGGCACTCAGGTATGATCTCAGAACTCAAACCTCAAATCATCGTGCCCGAGGTTCCGGACCTCGTGCACGATGATACTCGCTAACCTTCACTAATACGGTGATCACCAAGCCTAGTAGTGCCTGGCAGGCGGGGTTTCCTACAAACATCTGGGACCCTTCCATAAGCCCATCCGGCCAGCGAAAGGTCTGAAGGCCTGCTCGTAACCTTAGGGCTGTCCCTGATATAGAATCAAGATACAGGTCCCCCCTAAGCAGGGTGCCTTCACTTCCACTAGGATAACTGCCATTCCAAGAGGGTCAACCCTTGCCTTAAGTACAAACATCGTACACGATGTTTCAGACGAACAAGTCCTTTTGGCATTGGGTCAGATAACTCCCCCTAGGCAGGATCTCCACTATTATCACTACTTTTCTATTGTGCAGGTTGACAAAGGAATATAACTCTGCTAAAGGGGACCCCCGAGGTTAGCCCTTGCCACAAGTACAAACATCGTGCACGATGTTTTAGACTCTCAAAGTCCCTGTGACATCGGATCAAAGACACCTTTTGGGCGGGATCCACCCTGACTATCACAATATTCCTCTTCCTCTATGGATTTCAGGAAGTTCCAAACTTAAAGCCAACTACTATGCGGCTCAAAAGCTTCTTATTATCATGATCAGGAAGTTTTTCTTTCTTTACAAGATATTCCAAATTTGAGCCCATCTATTACAAGATTCAGGAAATCTATTACAAGTTTTTTTTTCAGAGTCAGTCTGGATATCTCAAATCTTATAAAAAGGTACATATACATACACAGCAAAATAAACAGGTATGTGATAAACGAACTTTCTTTTTATTCATTTTTCAAAAATTACAAGAAAGATTACATTATTTTATAAGGAAAGGGATTAACCTTCACCGACTCCATCCAAGAGGTCAAAAAACTGTTGGATAGTATCGTCGGTCAAGTCAAACCCTTCTTCCTTATAAATTGGATCTATGGCCATACAAGGAAAAGGGTCCAGTTCTCCAAGGTTGGCAGCATTAACCTTGCCTCCTTGGATCAAAGTGGAGGCCAATCCTTCCCAGGCCCGCCTGATCCCGTCTAACCGTTCCTTCCTGCAAGGTAAACTTATTTTATAGGCCTGAACAGCCGCCGCTGAGTTACTCGCGACTGCAGCCTCCTTATTTCCATCAGCCTTGCTCAGCTTCTCCCGCAAAGCTTTATTGTCTGCTTTCAGTGCACTCATCGCAGACTTGTACACTCTGAATTCCTCCTGAAGGGCAGTATGTTTAGAAGACTCCATCGCCAGTTGGACCTTCAGGGTTTCAATCTCTGCTTCCTGACGGTGCAACTGGCCGGTCTAATCTATCATCTGCTCCTCCACCCTCAGAGCCCTGTTCAAAGCTAAGGGCAAACGGACAAGTACCTATAAAGGAAGCAAGATCAGCACCTACAGAAGACTTAGCCAGAGAGATTAGAGTGAGTCCTTACCGTCGCCACCCTGTTAGACATCTGGGCAAAAAGATCTACTGTGAAAGTCCTCTCAACTTTCTCCTCCAGCGCCCTGGTCGCCAATCCTCCCGCCAGAATCAAGCCCAGATCTCCTCGAACGGGGTTGAACAGATTCGAGGATTGCTCGGAGGTGAGGGTCATTCTCCTTTCCGTTTCTGTCGCACTCACGACAAACTTCGACCCCTCGCCTGCGAATTTTCCGGTGAAGTTGAGACAGAAAGGGGGCTCCACGCTTTTCTCCCACTCGCGCCCTTCACCATTTTCCCCCTCTTTGGCACTCTTACCCTTCTTCAAAGGGGGTTCCAAGCTGTTCTCTTCAGAAAGGGTCCTTTTCTCTCCGAAGGCTTCAATAGGGACCAAAGCCTGGCTGGGTATAACCACCGCCTCCCTTTCTGGGCAAGGTACCTCCACCATCTCCTCTCCTAGACCACTTTTGGCCTCTTTGTTGCCTCCCTTTTCTCCTATGGTAATCCCCGCGGCCACTTTAGGGATTACCTTAGGTCTGGCCAGTGATGCAGGCTCTTTCCCTTTGCCTGCTTCTTCCATCACCTCGGCCAGAGTCTTTCTGTCATCCGGCGAGGACACCACATCGATAGGTATCCCGCTGCAAACAGACTCTGGGATTCCCACTCTTTCCTCCTCTTCTCCCCTCTCAACAACCTGCCTACTGAGTTGAGTGGCGGGAGGTTGCCCCTTTCTAGCCCTCCTCATCAGGACTGTCCCAAGAGGGGGAGCAACCTCCTTGAAGATGATGTATCCCTGTGACTTGGCGTACATGGACACATCGTTCTTCACCAACCTAAGGAAGTCATTCAGGGGCCAGCTCTGCCCTTTTAAAGCTTCCAGGTTCCTCTGGACGGACGTCCCTGCCATCCATTGGGCGTCGCCGATGAACTCGGTAGGGCAGACCCCAGGCGTCAAGGGGATCCCCAAATCCCCGCCTACAAAAAAGTAAAAGTCCCTCCAGTCAGAATGAGAGCTGCTAGCCCCCGAAAACATCGCCTTCCTCAACTTCGACCGCAAGGCCAAACACCCCCCATACCCTGGCACTGCCATCCAGCTAAATAAATTTCTGAACAATGTCAGACTCCACGCTATCCCCCTGGCCTGCAGAAGTTTCAGAAAGGAATATATGTAGGCAACGGCGTTGGGGGAAAGTTGGGCTGGCACAAGTTGGAAGGAGCTCAGAATTTCCTTAAACTCTGGTTGAGGCGGCATCATCAGGCCGTATTCTAGCTGGGCCCTGTACACACATACCGCCCCTTCAGGGGGGCTGTTTGGCCGGAGGTCGGAGGTAGGCGGGATGACCATCAAGAGAGGGTTCCCCCTGAACCCTTTGGTGGTGTTGAGTACCTCATATTCTATCATAAGGGACTTTTGGTAGCTGTTGTCCTTCTGGAACTGCTCGGCCAGATCGGCCCACTCAATTTCTCTTCCTCCCATTTGTTCGATCTTCCCTTTGGAGCAGATGGAGCAGGTAATTTTTCTCCGAGACTTAGGGTTTAGAAGGAAGATGAAGCTTTCCCTCTAAAGGGGCCGTTTATAGGGGACGAATGCGATCTTTTACCTTCCGACCGTCTGATCTTCTGGATCAGCGTGCGAGCATCATCAGACCGCTCGTTCCTTCTAACAATCCCAGGAATCGAAGCGGCGCACGGGAATCGAAGTGGCATGCAGTTTACGAGGTGTCACTCCTCTCCATCCCTCCATTTTGCCGTCCACGATATTCACATATTGTGCACGAAGGTTCGAGGGATGGCTGTTCTTTTCCTAGTGTTCGATATTCACATATCGTGCACGAAGGTTCGAGGGATGGCTGTTCTTTTCCTAATGTTCGATATTCACATATCGTGCACGAAAGTTCGGGGATAGCTATTTCGCCTCTTTTACTTAGAGTTTTTCTTTACTTTCTTTGAACTTTTTACCTTCACTTATGAATTCATATTTTCTTTTCACCAACTTCGTGGTATCTGTCTCAAGCACGAAAGAAGAAAAGACAAAGAATTCATTCATAACAAGTTCTTGAAAAGAAAAAATACATTTCATTAATAATAGAATTTGTTACAATTTCTCTCTTTGTCCTCACATGTTCCTCTCATGAGTACAGGAAAAACAAAGAAAGATACAAGGCTTCAGAACTTAAACACCTGGTCTGACGAATTCAGACCTCTTAACCAGGGCTCTTCCTCCTTGAGACCAATCTATTTCTTCCCTGACCACAGGCAGCAGATATCCCTGGAGACTCTTCAGTTTCCTCACCTCAAGCGATAGTTCTAGCTTCATTGGGGCTATCTACTTAAGAAATGGATCCTTCAAGTGCCTCAAAAGAAGAATCATCTCCTGGCAGGCTAAGGAGCTGGTTGAGGAAGAAGACCCATCACCTCTGACTCAGCTGACGCCCTGCCTGCTGACTTCCAGAGGGATCGCGCCGGCCTAGCCACCTGGCTTCCAGAGGAGTCATAAGGCTTTCTCCCGAGTTCCCGCGCAGAGGAGGCCAACTTCCCCAACCCGCGTAGGACCTTGGGGAAGGAGTCTCATCTGGGCGACAACTCCCAGCATCGAAGAACCTGTCTGGCCCCCTAGGACCACAGAAGGGAAGCACTGCTGGGTCCCTGATATTCTCCTGGTTCAAGGTACCTGCATCAACCAATGTCTGCAGAAGAGTATCAAAGGCTGCCTGATGCTGCACATGGCGGCCCACCGGTGAGGCACTGACAATCTTCACTGCCCTCTTCACCACTTCTTCCAGGTCCTCCATACGTCGCCCTCGCCATCCAGAGCTGTTCTCCACCAAAGCCCGCAGAGAGCGGACTTCAGACTTCAGCAACTCCTCCCGACAACAAGCTTCGGAGGCCGCCTCTTTCGCCCCTGACAAGGCCTCCCTGGCCTTAGTTAGCTCCTCCCTTAACCTCCTTCTCTCCTCCCTCAAAACCTCCCTATCATTATCCAAATTTTTTATTCTTTTTTGGAGGTCTTTGACGTGGGCGGAGTGGGCCTGATTCACACCCGCCAGATTGCGGTTAAACCCCCCCCTCGCAATCTCACTTTTATTAGCCCACTCCGCATTAACCTGAGTTAGGGAAGCTAACCTATCCTCCAAGTGGTACACCTTCCCCAACTGCTCCCTCTGATCAGTCAGAGAGCGCTTTGTAGCTTGAGACAAAGCACCCTCCAACTCCCTTACCTCTCGAAGGTAATGGGCCTCCACATCCTCCTTGCTCTTCAGAGTCTTTACCACCTCCAGGGCCTCAGAGGTGTTCTCCAAGATCTTCTCCTTTACCCGCCTAATCTCACTCAAACGGTCTCCCAGCGTGCTCCAGATCTCTTCACCAATTTTAGCACTGGGAGCAGCTGGGAGAGCCTCTCCTTTCTCCTTAGTCGCCTCCTCCATCTTATCTCCTAGCCCTTCAAATGCCAAAAGTACCTGCAGAGGCGGTAAGAAGGGACCCTTTTTCCATCTTGGAACCTTCCTCCTCTTCACCTTTCTTGTCCTTCTCTTCCTTCCCCTCAAGATCCAACGTAGGAAGAGAAAGGAGGAAGGACTTCTTTTGCTTTTCAGAGGCAGGGATTAACGTACCCAAGGCAGGTCTGCAAATCACCAGGGAGGCCTTCTCCGAGCTTTCGACGGAAGGAATTCCAAATCCGGGCAAAAGCCGCTCAAGCTCTTCGTCTTTTACCAAAACCTTCCCAGGCGCCAGCTTCTCCCCAGTAGCTGTCTCCCCCACCAAAACCATCTCCCTTAACTCCTTAACTTTCGGAGGCAGCTTAATTGGAGAATCAGAAACTACCACCGCCTCTACGGTCTCAGCGCCCGCCGGACCCTGCAAAATTCCAACGTCTGCGCTAGGGTAATGACAACCCTAGCCGTAGGAGCTTCTGCCTCCAAGGGTGCGCCTGCCTCCGGCATCTTCTTCCCCGGAGGAGCATCTACCAGAGGTGCTCCGGCTCTTTTCTTAGAGAAGCCGGACGCGATCTTCCATTTCCTCTCCGCCATCTCTGTGAGAAGCTCTCACACTATTGCAGAACTCAACAGACAAAGGAAGGATAGAATGCGAAGCGGCAGACTCCGCCCCCATCTTATCCTTGCAGGCCTCGGGCAGTGCGTCCACCTTCGCGACGGTTCGCATTCCAGGACCCATATTAATATTCGCGCTCTAACAATGCGGGGGGCTGATGTTAACACGTGGTTCCTGCGCTGCATCCTGGCCGAACACGTGGCGCTTGACAGGCCTGTACTTATTTGATTGATTGGCTGACTCAGCTTCAGGTTTTGCAGGACTCTNGAGAGCTCTCTCTCTCCAGAACAGTTTTCATTGTATTGGGACCCCAACTGAGGAGCTCCTTTCTTCTCCTTCTTCTTCTTCTTCTTCTTCCTCTTCTCTTCTCTAAAAAAATATTGTACAAGCCTTCAGGGCTATCCTTTTCCTATTAGTGAAACTTCTTCGCTGATCGACCGGTGGACGTAGGGGATTTCCTCCCTGAACCACCTTAAATCCCTGTGTATTTTTCTGGTTGCTTTGAACTAATCTTCTCCTCGAGCTTTCATTAACAGGCTCACCACCCCTTTGCGCGCCGCCGTCTCCCGGAACTCTCTTTCTTTTAGTGTTTCCTGGGACCCCCATATCCTACGTCAACACATATTAAAAACCTAAAATCTCATGTTCATTTGCAGCACATATAAAATGGTTAATTCAAATTATAATTTGATCAATTTTATAGTATATTTTGAGTAGACTCGTGATCCTACACAGTTCCCTAAATGCAAAAACAGTATGTCTAGATCTCTTTTGCCTAAAAGTTTTTTCACATGAGTCCTGTTTGACAGATTCTACTAACTTTGACAGTTAAGTTGTTATTTTAAAAATTTAAAATATATGTTTAAATATTAAAAATTAGGGACATTTATACGGTGGACATAAAAATTAGGCTAATTTATAAATTTTACTATAAATCTAAAAGTATTACAGATATCACATCTGAAATAGCTATTTTTTCATTTCTCACATCCTGCAATAAATTCTATCAGAAGATTTAACCATAGTTAAATCACAATAAAATCTCAGCCATTGATCGCAACGTTTAACCATCGACCTTCATGTTAGGGCATCGCGGAGCTGCATTGGTTCTGGCGACAATATATTCACGTGAGCATCACTTAAATATTTGCATCTTCTTCTTACGCAGGCATCGCGAGTGGGCATCAGAACTTTTTGAACCCGATGACGACAGAACTCTAAAGCTACAGGTGAGGTAATTTCATATCCATCATTACCCTCTAAGTGATGCTCGCGTGAATACGCGGCTGTTGGAACCAATATAGCTCTGCGATGCCCTAACATGAAGGTCGATAGTTAAATGATGCGATCAATGACTGAGATTTTATTATAGTTAAATCTTCTAATAGAATTTACTGTTGGATGTAAAAAATAAAAAAAATAGCTGTTTTAGGTATGATATCTATAATATTTTGGGATTTACGGTGAAATCCGTAAATTAGCCTAATTCCTATGTCCACCATGTAAATGTCCCTAAAAATTATTATTATAAATTAGGATATAGAAAAAAAATATTAGTTGAAGTTGAAATAATAATTAAAAATACTTAAATAAATTTTGAATGTTTAAATATATATTTTTAATTTTTTGAAATAATAACTTAATAGTAAAATTTAATGAAATCTATTAAAAAGACTAGCATGAAAAATATTCTATGCAGAAAAAATCTAGATGAAATATTTTTAATTTTATAGATCTGTATGAAATTTGAGTTATACCTTAAAATTATCCTTCATACTTTTTTGAATCTAATTCATGGAGTACACAATTTTTTTTTTTGAAAAAGTGAGTAAATATTTTTTTTTATAACTGTCTTACATGTTTAAATTGGAATTTTAGAGTATTTTTATTTAAATAACTAGATCGAAACGATCGAGAAATAAGCAAATATTTCTTTAGCTTATCGAACTTAAAAATATCCTCCAACAAATTTGAATTAAAAAATATGACTAAAATTCTGAAGTTTTAAAAATATGATTTAAAATTAATTTACTGTAAAAGTCATAACAAACACTTAAATTTTCTAATTTATAAATTTACTTAATTTTTTTAATTATTTACACAAACTGTAAATTATTATAATTTAATCATTTTACATATTATTATCCTTATTTTATCTTTAGCAATTGAATTTAACATCCATAAAAAAATAATTGAATTTCATTGGGAACATAATCTTGTATTTGGAAGGAAAAATAATTTCTTTATTACAAATATTAAAAATTAAAAAATTTATCACATAAATAAAGTTGATATATAAAAGCATTGATAAGAGAAAATTGATAAGTGTAATTCTCAAAATATATTTTTATTTACCACAAAAGATCTGTCATCTAACTTGAATTAATTTAAAATTTAACTTAAATTTAAATAATGTTAGCTCAATATAAATAAAATTTAATTTATTTGATTTGATATTAATAATATTATTAACAAACCTTCTCTCTCTCTCTGTGTTCCTTGTCGTGTAGCCTGCCTTTCTCTCTCTATATATCCACACTGAACACCATTTACTCTCTCACTTTAATTCATCGTCATCTCTCTCTCTCTCTCTAATGATGGTTCCAGACCGTGAAGACTTACAAACCTCGCCGCCATCGCCGCCGGCAGCACCCAACAAATGGGGTCCGTACCACGGCGCCGGAGACTTTAGCGCCAACATGGCCATCGTCCTCGTAGCTCTGTTGTGCGCCTTCGCCCTCGCCCTCGCCGTCAACGCACTCGTCCGACACTTCCTCTGTCGGCGGCGCAGCCGCCTCGAGAGGCAGGGTCAACAGCCCAGGTCCTCCGCTTCCGGGGAGCTGGCAAAGCTTCCCGGTTCGAATGAGGCGGCTCCAACGTCAGATGAGCTTCCGACGCTGGTGTACTCCGCCGGCGGCGGCGCAGCAGAATGCGCCATCTGCCTGCTGGAGTTCGCCGACGGCGACTCTGTCCGCGTCCTCCCCACCTGCGGGCACGGCTTCCATGTGGCGTGCGTTGACCGGTGGATCGCCTCCCGCCGGTCGTGCCCTACCTGCCGGGAGAGCTGCCAGCCGGCGCCGGAGAAGTGCGGCCCGGAGGGGGTTTGACGGCCCCGCGGAGGGGAATCTCAAATACGAGAAACGAGAAACGTTCTTTGTACATTTTGCCAGCCCTGGCCCATGGCCATGGATTTGTTTCAGTGGAGTTTGCTTGTCGATGAAAAGCAATGCTTGAGCTTTTTTAATTTCTTACTTTTTTGCTTTTTTTAAGTTTTTATTTTATTTTATTTTATTTTAGTATCTTTTTTTAGTGCAAGCAAGCTTATTACTTTTCATACTAGCTATAAAAAATCCAAATATATTTTTTTAAAAAATATTAAAAAAAAATCATCACCATTCAAATATATCAAATTGATGAATTTTTGCTTCATTTAAAATTTATAAAGTTCCAAATGTTTAAAGCAATATTTATAAATTTTTTATTTACCAAAAAACACTACAATTATTTTCATCTTATTTTAAAATTACAGTGTGATATGAATTCAAGTCTCTGATACTCAAGTTATTTATTTAACTCTAAAAAGTTAGGTATTTACATTAATCACCTTATGCTTTGAATGAATAATTATGAATTGCACTCTCTCATATTGATAAATGACTAGATAATTTTCATCTACTTAAATAAAATGAAGAGTTAGAATTTTCTCAATTTGATGAAAGGAGTGCAATCACTAGTACAGAAAATTCCTTTTACAGCGGCTCAAAACTATTATAGAAAATCAAATTAAAACACCTGCGTATACTCATACTGTGGTCAATGAAAGTTATATATGACGTTTTAATTTATAATCATGCATTTAAAGTATGATGTGATATATGTAAATTTTAATTTAAGTTTGTGTGTTAAATGAATAAAAAATCTTTCTATAAGAGTAACATGCTCATTTCTCCTAAATATAAATAATTTTGTTAATTTCTTTGAGTACCTTAAGTAATATACATCACATTCTCTTTTGCATTTCTTGAAATGGATCACTTATTTATTTATTTATTTATTAAAGTAGTGATTTATTACACGGTACTATTGTATGTCTTATGAAAATAATATGCAAATACCATTATAGAAACATTCTAAATAATTGTGACTCCTTAAATATGGAATAATACCTTTTATTTTTAAATTAATTTAAAATCAAAGATTTTTTATTTTTCTAAATTAACCATTATCAGTTAAATAGATTTTTTTAATTCATATTTACGCATATATATTGAGAGAGAGAAAGAGAGAGAGAAAGAGAGAGAGAGAATTGCAAAGAATTTTTTTGGTAAATTACACTTGGATTTAAATTTAAGATATATTAGTATGCATATCTATATTTTTAAAATTTTTATCATCTAAGCTTTCGAGTTTTAATATAAATATTAAATGAGTTATTTTTTAATTTTCTAATATTAAATTTTTTTTTAATTTCTATTCTACTCCGCCCCTCCTCTCTCTCATCCCCTTTCTCTCTCTCTCAAGGCCGACGGTGGAAGAGGGGTGCAAGAGGGGTCCAAAGGAATGGGCCGCCAGCCTCCTCTCTCTTCTCTCTCTCTTCTTATGCTCTCTCTCTTATTGGCAGAGTAGTTTGCAGATGAAGGGGTAGGCGGAGCCCCGCCCCTTCCTTTTCCTTTTTCTCTCTAGATATTTGTGTAATAATATTTTTTTATTTTTAAATTAATTTAAAATTAAATATTTTGAATTTTCTAAATAGATTTATTTTTAATTCATATTTGCTAGTATATGTATATAGAGAGAGAGAGGAAGTGGGGGTGGGGGGATGGAGCTAGGATTAATGTAATGGATTTTTTTTAATATTATATAAGAAAAAATTTTATCCTAGAAATGATTGTTTCAATCTTATTATCATGTTATATTAATAATTAGATAAAATAATTATTTAATTTAATATTATATTTAAATAATAATATAGTGGGTAAATTTCAACAAATTTTTTAAATATACTAAAATTTAATTTTTCAAGTATATTGAAATTTTTAAATAACATTTAATCTTTTAATAGAGACCATTGGATGTTAGCTGCATTGGATCCGTACAGATTATATATATATTGGATGGATCCTGTCGGTCTGCCTTATCAGCATCAACTTAAATATATCGTCGATCGGTAAGTAAATATTTGTATTTATATTTTTAATAAGTAATTATTTCTTTATAATGCATAAACACTTTCTGAATTTTGACAGTTCGATGATAAATTTTTGTATGACGCTTCTTCAAAAGAAAAGATTTATAAAGGTATTGTAGCTAGATTATATTTTTCAATTGAGTGAATTTTAATGATCATATTATAATATACTCAATTTTGTGCCTAATTAGTGTCCGATACAAGACGATGATATTAAGTATGGATATTACATACTCATGTATATATGCCACATTGTACTTGCGGGCTTATCAGAAATACCTCCTACTATATGTGGTCTAGAATATTTATTTTGATTTTTAATTCTATATGTTATTAACTAATTTTAATTTTATAGTTGTTGAAAAATAAGAGCGAATTTAGTAATGATAAATTTGACAATGATATTCGTGAGCCATTGGTAGCATATATATGGGATGAATGGAAACTATGGGATGATATAACATTTAAAATAATCTCTCACCTTGATTATTTATGTGATAATTATAAAATCTTAATTATTAATTTAATTTACAGGTGTACATCGTGGAGCTTGAAAAAATAACTACGAAGGTATGATTTTATTTATATACGAAAGTTCATATAAATCTTATGTTAGTCTCATACTTCTAATTTAAAAATTACCATAAATATTACTATTAAGACTAATTTCATGCTTTTTAAAATTTCATGCCATTCATTTTGTTTAATTTATTATTTTAGAAAATCAACTATTTCTAAACTTGCTGATTCTACATTTAAATCTCTTGAGTTTAGGTCAATTAAGTGATATACAATTTGAATATAATAGTATTTTCTTTTGAATGGTAGGATTAGAGTTTTAGAAAAAAAATTCTGCATTGGGCGGAATCAGATGACCAAATCTGCTGGAATCAGATGTGCTCCAGCACACATATCATTTTGGTATGATTAACACATTACATTATCATGTATGTTAATCTGTACAATTTGAATATAATTATGTTTTCTTTTGAATGATAGGATCAGAGCTCAGAAAATAGATTCTGCATTGGGCAGAATCATATAGCCAAATCTGTTGGAATCAGATGGGCTCCGTGCAATCCTCCATCAGATGGTAGTTTTCTTCTATATTGAGCATGTGCTAGTTGAGCTAAAATTTGTATTTCATTGGATTCAATGATTATGTAATTGAAGTTATATTTTATGTGATCGATGTTAATATTTTCTTTATGAATTCATTGATTAAAATGACTGCTGGATGTATATTACTGCTGTGTATGAATGTATTAATTTTTGTTATAAATTTTTTTTATCACGTATTTTATTTTTTTTTAAAAAAATTAACTATAGACGACAGTTTCTTATAGAGAACCGCCGTCTATAGTTATACTATAGACAACGATTATCAAGAGAGAACCACCGTCTATATTATACCACTTACGGCGGTTGACATAGGTCAACCGCCGTGTAAAATTTTCTTTTATGGCGGTCCAAACCACCGTCAAAAGCCTGTTAGTTATTACGATGTTTAAATACGCGGCAGTTATGTTAGATATTTGAAGGCGATTTTTAACCGCCGTAAAACTGCTTTCCTCTATTAGTGTATCTAAGTATCGCTTAAAATTGAATTGATATTCAGATGCTAGTCCAGCAATGGAAGAAGATAACAAGATTGCCTTTCATTATGATTTAATATAAAGTCATTGAATTCCATAAATAATTGTTGATGCAAAAATATGATAATTTTTACAATTTTTACATCTCAGAAATAAAATGATAATTTTTACGTAAAAACCTGAGTGTCAGGGGAAAAAATCACGATGCCGTCTAGGCGATTTTAATCCACTAATCGAATCTCTTACAAAGCTTAATATTTAAATGGAAACCGAATGAGTACAAGAGAGGGATAGAGAGATAGAGGGGCAGCTTAGCCAAAGAGAAAGAAATTCCCCCTTAGCTTCTCCTCCTCCCCCTTATTTATAACTTTGAGAGGATGGGACATAATAGGTTTAGTCTGTCACATCTGACACCTACTCCTGCAAAGGACAATTAGGGAGTGGGCTCTCATGCTATCTTAAATGCTAAGTTGACATAGTAGTATGGAGAGTACGATCTGAAGATATCTCTTTTAGCTGTTGTTTGGCTTGAGCTGCTGTTAGGCTTGAGCTGTTCGGCTTGAGCTGCTCTTAGGCTTGAGCTGCTCTTAGGCTTGAGCTGCTGTTCGACTTGAGTTGCTCTTAGGCTTTAGCTGCTATTCAACTTGAGCTACTGTTAGAGACGGTTCTAACATGTTCCCCTCCAGAGCATAACGTACATTAATGTACGTGCTAGTTTTGATCATGCTGATTCAGTGGACCTCCACGAAAATCCTTCCTGCAGAGTCATCACTTCAACATGGTTGGGCTGCTCTGTGGAAGCCGTTAGGGAAGAACCGTTAGAGAAGAGCTGTTCGACAAAGGGGTGTTAGAGAAAAGATTATTCCCTGCAGAGTCGTCAGCTCATCGTGATTGAACCGCTTTATGGAAGCTGTTAGAGAAGAGTGTTAGAGGAGAGCTGTTCGACGAAGGATTTTAGAGAAGAGATTACTCCCTGCAGAGTCTGTCAGCTCATCATGGTTGAACCGTTTTATGGAACTGTTAGAGAAGAGATTTTTGGGGAGATGTCACCCTTGACTCTCAGTCGTCGAGCTGTTATGATCGTAAACTGGAACTTCGAGAAGGGGATTGTCCTTGACTACTCATCATCAAGCTGGCTTGACCATAAGCTGAGACTTCGAGAGGGGATTTAGAGAAGAGGTTACCCTTGATTTTCAGTCGTCGAGATGCCATGATCATAAGCTGGGACTTCGAGAAGGGGTTTGCCCTTGACTGCCCGTCACCAAGCTGTCTTGACCATGAACCGGGACTTCGAGAAGGGGTTTTAGAGAAGAGGTTACCTTTGACTTTCAGTCGCCGAGATGCCATGATCGTAAGCTGGGACTTCGAGAAGGGGTTTTAGAAATGTTGACGTAGGATGTGGGGATCCCAAGAAACACCAAAGAAAGAGAGTTCCGGGAGACGGCGGCGCGCAAAGGGGTGACGAGCCTGTTAATAGAGGCTCAGGGAGAAGATTTAGTCCAAAGCAACCAGAAAAGCACACAGAGATTTAAGGTGGTTCAGGGAGAAAATCCCCTACGTCCACCGGTCGGTCAGCGAAGAAGTTTCACTAATAAGAAAAGGATAGCCTTTAAGGCTATACAATGCTTTGAGAAGAGTCGAAGAAGAAAAAAAAGAAGGAGAAGAAGAAGAAGAAGAAGAAGAAGAAGAAGAA
>JAEMOT010003662.1:0-51928 GCA_019297695.1 Apostasia ramifera
TTGGTTTCTCACAAGCAATCACACATGCCTAGCTCGAGCTTGAATTATATGATGTTGACGCGATGGCGTCCAAGGCCTTTTGGGGCTAATGGGGTGACGACTTCATAAAAATGGCTAATGAGAGTCATTGAGAAAGGATCCTGATGATAATTGACGCGACGGCGTCCCGTGATGTAATTTGAAAAGGTTACTCACGGGGAGGTGACGATCTCCAAAAATGAACAAGGCATTTGAGGTGATTGGTTGAGAAATCCAGGGCCCAAAGTGAAATAAATTAAATTGCTAAATTTATACAGTAATTACGGACTTAATAATTTCTTTGATTGAGTTTGTTATGAATATATATCGAATCTGTACAGTTTTTATGTATTGATACTTCTGTTTGTTTATTCTATGGAATACTGTTTTATCTACTGAGTCTGTTCTAACGGACTCCTGCCATGTTATGGCAGGTACATCACTTGGTGCACATGATGAAGCTAAGAAGATAGTACTGGAGGGCGAGGCCGAGTAGTTTCTCATTTTGTTTACTGTTTTTAGTTTTGTGTAGAATAAAATACAATGTACCTAGTGATACAAAAACTGCAAAATCTGTGGATAAAAAATAGTTGTGACAGTTTAATTTTGTGTGTAGAAGAATTTTGTTATATAAATAAATTGTAAGTGATAGTCAGTTTACTTACTGCTTATATGGTTTATTATTGTGGTTAAATAAATTTTAGTTTGTAGTTGTTTTCGTCACACCTAATCAACTCCAATCTACTTCTGAATGTTCCGCTGTGTGTATTGGAGTGGATGGGGATGTGACAACTAGAATAGAGATGACCTGCTGGGGATCTGACCTACAGCACATGGGCCCCTTATCACCTACCTTTTGTTTGCAGATGACATCCTCATGTTTGCCCCCACCACCTGCAGAGCTGTCAGAATCCTGAATAGTATCTTCAATACTTATTGCAGTTGGTCTGGACAGAAAATTAATAAGGCAAAGTCCTCCATTTGTTTTAGCAAGAAGATGAAGGGAAGCCGAAAGCGCATGATTGCTAACAAATGGGGGTTTCGTACGCAAGATGAGGGCAAGTACTTGAGCATTTTGCTCATCAGTAGGAGGCCAGTAAAAACCGACTTCCACTATATTATTGAATCTGTAAGGGGAAGAATTTATTCGTGGGGCACCAGGCACCTATCCCTTGCTGGCAGAGTCACACTCATTAATAGCGTGCTCACATCTATTCCTATCTTCTCCCTCTCCCATACCTTTGTGCCTAATAATGTTTTGGTGGAGATGGAGAAGTTAATTAGACGCTTTCTATGGAGCTGCAACCTAACTTCGAATGCGGCTCATCTTGTGGCTTGGGAGCATGTTACCAAGCCAAAGAATGCTGGGGGGTTGGGCATCCATCGTTTGGAGGATTGGCGCTCTATTCTTGTGGCCAAACTAGCCTTCAACTTTCTTAGTAACGTGGACACTCTTTGGGTCTAATGCTTCCAGGCCAAGTACGAAAATAGAGAGATTACCTTCTCCACCAAAAGGGGTGATTCATGGGCTTGGAAAGTTATTTGTCAGGGAGGGGGTATAGCCTTACATAACTCTATGTGGAAGATTGGCAGTGGTGGCAGTACTAAAGTTATGGAAGACACCTGGGTTGACTCCAACCCCTTCTTGAGGTGGCCTACCTTCATCAATACTACTGAACTGCCCCCTTTGACCGTTCAGCAGCTCCTCCAGGCAAACGATGAATGGAACCATTCTAAGCTCCATAAATTCTTTGGCTCAGAGTTAGCGTTGAGAATAGATAGGCTACCGAGGCTCGACAAGGAGGAGAGGGACAACCTTATTTAGCTTAAGTCTGATTCTACCAAATCCCCCACCGCAGCTCTTTATAGAGATCTCTTTCGTGGCAGAGAACTCTCATACAACTGGGTCTGGAAGTTGCGCGCGCAATCCCGCTTTGTCACTTTTCTCTGGCTCAAGCGTAGGCGTCTGCGGGAGTCTAACAGATGCCCATGGGGTTGCTCTGCCGAAGAGGATGTGCAACACTTTGTCTATGAGTGTAAGTTCACTTGCGCCGTCTTTGATGCCCTACAACGGGAGGGGGCGGAGTTAGCAATAGGGGCTGATGTTGTGCAGTCTGACGAGGCCTATTGGGAGCTACCTACTAGTCCCCTGACCCCATCGCAGCATTGCCCAGTCAGTCGAAAATGCAACAAACGAAAGGCTTCCACCGCAGTTGTGCCGAATGCAAAATCACAGAAAGTGCAGCCTGCAATCCCCATTCTAGTTGTTTATTTCTGTCCCGCTAGCACTACAACTCTTCCAATCTTGCATGGCTCGGGGCAGAATCCACCCAAAAGAAAGCGTGATGCTGTCCTCACCACTCTGAGCACTCAGAGCTGGCATGATGATGGCGACAAATCCCGACAAAAAATACCCAGACCTACTGGCAGCAGCTGGAACTCCTTTTATGCCAACCTTTTTTCTGTAGGTTGCGGCAACGATGGTGAGTCCAATACAAGACCGGGGCTACAGAACCGACTCCTTACTGCTGCTTCTTGCAGTGCGCAGCCCCGGGCAACTACAACAGCGACAGCAGCAGCACAATTTGCTGCTGCCGTAGCTACAGCAGCAGCAAAACCTGCTGCTGTCGCAGCTACAGTAGCAGCACAACCTGCTGCTACCGCAGCTACAGCAGCAGTAAAACCTACTACTGCCGTAGCAGCAGCAACAGCACAAGCTGCTGTTGCGACAGCAGTAGCTAATCCTACTGCTGCTATTACAGCAGCTGATTCCGCTGCTGCTGCTATTGTCGCAGCAGCTGTTCCAGCTGCTGCAACAACAGCAGGAACCCCAGCTGCTGCTGCTGTAGCAACAGTAGCAATGCCTGCTGGTCAACCAGCTATTGTAACAGCAGCTGAACCTGCTGTAGCAACAGCAGAATTTAATTCTGCAGCTACTACAGCAGTCAGTTCTGCTGCTGTAACAACAGAGTCCCTCCTCAGACATGCCACTCCGACGCCACCAGCTCTAGCGGCTGATACGGCAGCGACATCTCCATCGTCCCAAGCTTGTGATGGTCATCTACTGCACATTTTTCTCAGCAACTTGCAGGCACGAGTTCAACAAAATCCAGCTGATCCTCAGGCCATTCGTTCGGTGGCTGCATTGTACCACTCTTGGCGAGCTCGCAACGGTCGGGTCCACAACAAACTGTTTCCATTGCCTAGAGTAATAGCTACACTAGTTCATTTTAGTGAAGCCCAAGAACAACCTTCATCCAACGTGGAAAACTGGGATCCCAATAGCCTTGAAGGCTGTTGTTACCCCTCTACATCCCATTGGGATCCCCCACCCCCATGATGGATTAAGGTGAACTTCGATGGCTCCGTTAAACAGAACGGTGCGGCAGGCGCAGGTGGAGTTGTTCGAGATCATCAAGGCAATTTTCTAGCAACAACTAGTTCCAAGTTCTATACTTATGTCACTCTGACAGCAGAAGCGAGGGGAACCCTCATTGCGGTGACAGCCGCCCAGAAATGGGCGATTAGGGCGGACGGGATTTGGATAGAGGGCGACTCAGCCATCACTATTGCGGACCTTCAGCGGGCAGCCAGAGGACACCCTCCCGACAAGACTACGGCCCAGATTGCCGAACTTTTTTGCGCCTTTAAGGCATACAGAATTTCTTATGTATACAGAGCCACCAATAGAGCGGCAGATTTTGTAGCTTCCTTTTCTTGTTTTGATGACATAGAGTAGCTTAGGGGCATGTCCCTCCCACTCGATTTTTGTGCGATTCTCGATGAGGATCCAATCTTTTGTACCTAATGTATTTTTTTTTACTGTTATAGTATTATAGGCTACGGCCGAATTTCAAGGAACCCAAAAACTTTGCCCGGAAACCAAAAACTTTCGAAAAAACTTTGAAAAAACTTTGGGGCTGGTTTGCTACAGTGTTTCCCAACTCTCCTGCCTCCATTCCCGAGCTGGGGAACAAACGTTCGAGGGGGCTGCCAGCCTCCCCACCGGAAACTCATGATCGGTGCAACAAGGAAGAGGAAGGTGGGAAGGTGGCCTCCGTTGTAGCTAAGATGGAGGGCAACAGGAGTTCCAATCAGGCCATCGCACTTGAAAAGTGGTCATCTTCTCCATTGGCGGCATCCAACCTGTTGTCTACAGAGCAGGAGGATGGGTTCGGCAGGTCGCAAGTGAAGACTAGCCTAAATCATCAACCTATGGTCTCCTCCCAGGGTACTCCCGTGCAACACGTGCAGGCTGATGAAGTTGACGCTCTGCTTTCCGCAACATGCTTCAGATCTGGCGAAACAGAGCACTCTGCCCAATCTGCTATTGCAGAACTTGCTGGAACTGCCACCCGCAACAGATCTGGCAAAACAGAGTTGCTTGCCCACTCTGCAGCCTTCGAATCTACTGGATCTACAGAACAGAGCAGTTGGCCCAAGCAGAGTACTACAGCTTGCCCAGCAGCTACGGGATGTGCTGGAATCGTAGGCATCCACAATAAAACCGAACCAAGAGTGCTGGGATCCAGCCATTGCAGTGAGAAAACAGCTGGAAATGTTGCAGCCTCCTACAATTTCAGCAAAATAGAGGAGAACTGCTACAATTTCTGCAAAATAGAGGAGATTGCCCAAGTAAACGTTGCTGTAATTTCTGGAATTTCAGCCACAAACAATGCAGCCAGAGCTGGTATTGCACACAGCAGCAGCGCCAAAGCACGAGAAGGCCTAGCTTCCAGCCACCGCAAGGAGGTTGACGCCCATTTGCTGTTCTCCTTCCCTTCCCAGCGAACTTTGCCTCCAGAACATGACCGAGGTATGAATTTCTCCCACCCTGCGGCCCGGGGGGTGGCCGCACATTTATCTGCCTGTGATGACACAAAATTTATTCTGGGTGAGGATGCTAGAGGTCCCTTAGGGCAGTCCGGTATGCAGATCGATTCTGCGCAGCCTGCATCTTGTCTTACAGCAACATCTGATCACTCTGCTGCAGCAAACAACCTTAACAGCAAAGCTTGCCCGCCAACTGTTCGACAAAATGCCGCAACCAGCATTCTGCAGAATTTTACAGTGTTAAACGACACAGATCTTGCTCAAACTGCAACGCCAATCAGCTCCAATAGCAAAAACAGCCCTCCCATTGTTCAACAGAATGTCGCAGCGAGCTCTCCACAACCTTCTGCAGTTTCCAGCAAGCATAGCAGCCACCTGCTCCTCCAGACCAACTAAAATCAGCAAATTCCCCAACCAGATTTACATAGGACGCATGCAGCTCACTTCAAACAGCAAGGGAATGTTATGCAGCAGCAACCTTAACTCTAGCAAGCCGCCAAACCAGCAGCCTCAGCACTCACCTGCAGCTACTTCGGCCTGGGCTCGCAAGGAGTACGTTAGCTTTGGAGACATTGATCTCTTCACCTCATCCCACATCCGAGAAGGATTTATTCAGCTCGATAAAGTGTCTATTTCGCATATGCAATTCAAGCTATCTTCATCGCTAGTTGGTAAATTATTTGGAAGGAGACTGTCGTTCCATTTCCTTGCAGCTGAGCTTCACAAAAGATGGGGACACTATGATGGGTTTAAAGTCCTCGATGCAGGCAAAGATTGTTTTATCTGTCAATTTAAAAATGATGCAGATAGGGGATGCTATCATTCGATCCGGACCATGGACGGTGGCGGGTCAAATTCTAGGACTTGATGTTTGGTCCCTTGATTTTAACCCCTCCTCTTCCATAGGTGCCTCAACACCGATCTGGGTTAGATTACCAGAACTCCCCCTCTACTGCTGGGGAAAGGAGAATCTAGCCAGAATCTCATCGGATATTGGTGCCCCATTATGGCTAGATCCTGTCACCGCAAACATGGACAAAATTGCCTTTGCTAGAGTTTGCGTTCGGGTTAATCTAGCCCAACCCCTCAAGCCGGGAGTATGGATCGACGGACCGAAAGGGAAATTTTTTCAAAGAGCTGAGTATAAAGGTACTACGGTCATTTGCTTTAATTGCGGTGTTGTTGGGCATAGAGACACGAGTTGTCCCCTCCAAGGACCAACATCACAAGCCAATACATCCACCATTCCCTCCCCGGTGCCGTCCAATGATATGATGGAGACTAATGCTGTGCACACCCAACCTGACCCTTGCGAGAATGTGTCTAAAGATTCAGTTGGTCCATGGATGTTGGTAACCAATCATCGAAAACCACGGAATTTGGCTAGACAACAACCCAAGTAGGCTGCAGGCAACAAATCTACGCCCGCTACCTCGCTGACTTCAGCAAGACAGCCGCAGCAAATCGCTACCCACCAGCAGCAGAAATGTCTAGCCCAACAGCTCAGAGGGGGGGACAGCATGCCACAGGGGTTAAAATTCCCCAGAATAGCCACTCGAATATCCAAAAAAGGCTGATTAAGCAGAAGGGCGTTGTTGAATTGCAGGACAATGCTGTAGCAATCCCGAGGCTATTGCAGAAAAAATAGGAAGGCACTGCAAAAATGTTGAAGAGCATTGTGGAAATGCTGAAGAGCACTGCAGAAATGCAGGATAACACTGTAGAAATGGAGGATTGTACTGTTAAAATGTGGGACAGTACTATAGAAGTGCAGGCTGTAGAAGTGCAGGAAAGTATTGTAGAAATGCAGGGGATGGTGAAGACCAAGCAAACGGGCACTGTAGAAATGCGGGGCAGTACTGTAGCAATGCAGGGGTTGCAGCAGAACAAGCAGAAGGCAGAATGCAGTGTGCAGAATGGCAATAAGGAGGTAAAGAAAGCTGTAGATTTTCAAGACTGTCGTGTGCAGAATATAGTCCTGAATGCAGCCAATGAAAATCTACATCTGGACAAGTCCAATACACAGGCCCAGTCTACCCAGTTTGTAGCCAAAGGCAAGGACAGGATTTCCCTCGCCTCGCAACACAACAATCCCTTTGCTGTCCTCGATCTTTGCATGGTGGAAAGAGATGTCAAGCCCCTCACTAACCTTCTTATGGCGCCCTCTTTAGCCAAGAAGAAGAAGTTAAAATCTCCTCTGCAAACCTTTCCCTCCCCCAATGCCATCACTCGCAAGGGTAAGGAAAGAATCTCTAAGAAACATTGGGAGAAAGAACTTGCTAACCTCAAAGACTGCTTAACCCCAGCTAGTGGTGGCAAACTAATCAAAAGAAGACGGGAGACTCGTGGCGATACTGTTCTGGAGGGCAGCTCTCCCCCCCTCCACTCTCACCTTTCCTCCTCCCCCCTCAAAGATTAAAGCCATCTTTTGGAATTGCCGCGGAGTTAAAAAATCAGCTTCGTGCAATCACCTTCAGGCTTTAGTCAGGGAGAACTCACCGGTAGTGATATGTCTTTTGTAGACCAGAGTTCAGTCGTTTTCTAGAAGAGAAGTTGACAGACTAGTGGGACGTCAATGGGACTTTCATGTGGAGCCGTCAGTGGGCAAGTCTGGTGGCATTATTGTGTGTTGGCTCAACCACATCACCCGACTCCAGATCATTCGCTCCAACAAACAAGTTGTTGCTCAGGCTACTGTTATGGGTCAACATATTTGACACATTTGTGCTGTTTATGCTGATAAAGATTACATCAAGCGCTGTATAATTTGGGATAGCATTTTCTAATTGTTGGATGCGAAAACTCCGGCCATTGTAGGAGGTGACTTTAACTGCATCCTTTTGCAAGAAGACAAGCGAGGAGGCAAGCCTTTCATCCCTGCAGAGGCCCATAATGAATTTGCTAGCTTCCTAACCATTAATGATCTTCATGATGGCTGGAATGGGGGGCAGCGTTATAGTTGATGCAACAACAAAAAGGGCAAAGCTCGTATGTGGGTTAGATTGGATAGAGTCTGCTTCAACTCAACGGCTTTATCTGCTCTCCCGGGCTCTGCTGTTACGCACCTTACAAGAATTGGGTCAGGTCATTGCCCGCTTTTGGTTCAAGGTAGAAACTTGGAGTTTAAACCGCAAGGCGGCATCCTGAAACTTGAAGATGTCTGGCTTGACGAAGATGGTTCCAAGGAGATTGTGGTTAGGGAATGGCATAAACCTGCCCACGGTAGCCCGCCTGCCATTCTCAACCCCAAGTTCGCCCGTACACTTCGTGCCCTTAAGATTTGGAGTCGGGAGAAGTTTGGACATGTCCATGCCAGAGCCAAAGACCTTGAGAGCAGAATTGCCGAGCTTCAACTAAGGGAGTCCATCGGCACTGGCCTGAGTGACAGTGAGTTGGATTGCCTCTTACAGTTGATTGCAGATTACAACACCACACTTAGCAGACTTGAGACTTGGTGGCTACAAAGGGCCAAAGTGAAGTGGGCCAAGTGTGGGGATCGCAACTCTTCCTTTTTCCATAAAGCTGCGACATGCCGAAAGCGTACCAACCACCTCCATCGCGTATTTGGGCAAGATGGTGAGGAAATCACAGACAAAGAAGGGATCCACTCTGCTTTGGTTGGCCACTTCTCCTCAAAATGGAGGCCCCCCATTGCCCCTCTGTCTGAGCTGAGCATTCCCCCACCTAGAGCAATGATCGCTCAAGAAGATGCTCTCAGGATCGGCTCTCCTGTCAGCAATGAAGAGATTGTAGCTGCTATCAACTCTCTTGGTAACAACAAGGTCCCTAGCATCGATGGCATAACAAGCTCGTTCCTTAAGAGCTACTGGAGTGCTACCAGCTCGGATGTCTTGACTGCTGTTCATCATTTCTTCAGTTATGGGTCTATGCCAAAGCGCTGGAAGGATACGCTAGTGGTTCTTATTTCTAAAGTGCAGGGTGCAGAACTCCCCTCCCAATTCAGACCCATTAGCCTCTGCACTACTATTTACAAAGTCATCGCCAAAATTCTTATCAATCGAGTGAAGGACGTCCTCAGCTCTCTCATCTCTCAGGAGCAAGGAGCCTTTGTCCCGGGCCGTGGCATTGCTGACAACTGCCTGCTAGCACAGGAGATCATCCAGAAGTTGTCTTCCTTTGAATCCTCCACTGGCTACATGTCCATCAAAGTTGATACGGAACAGGCCTACGACAGAATGAGGTGGAATGTTTTACAAAAAATCCTTCAGCACTTTGGCTTCTCTGACACCTGGAGCAGATGGGCCTTAGCTTGTGTTGAAGCTTTGAGATTTGCTTTGATGATAAATGGACAGAAATCCAATTGGATAGAAGCAACTTGTGGCTTCTGACAGGGTTGCTCTTTGTCTCCGTATTTGTTCATTCTCTGCTCTGAATTGCTTTCCCTCCTTATTAACCAACACCAGAATAGAGATGACCTACTGGGGATCCGAACTACAGCATATGGACCCCTTATCACCCACCTTTTGTTTGCAGATGACATCCTAATGTTTGCCCCCGCCACCTGCAGAGCTGTCAGAATTCTGGATAGTATCTTCGATACTTATTGCAGTTGGTCTGGTCAAAAAGTCAATAAGGCTAGTCCTCCATTTGTTTTAGCAAGAAGATGAAAGGAAGCAAGAAGCGCATGATTGCTAACAAATGGGGGTTTCGTACGCAAGCTGAGGGCAAGTACTTGGGCATTTCGCTCATCAATACGAGGCCAGTAAAAGCCGACTTCCACCATATTATTGAATCTGTAAGGGGAAGAATTTCTTCGTGGGGCACCAGGCACCTATCCCTTGCTGGCAGAGTCACACTTATTAATAGCGTGCTCACATCTATTCCTATCTTCTCCCTCTCCCATACCTTTGTGCCTGATAATGTTTTGGTGGAGATTGAGAAGTTAATTAGACGCTTTCTATGGAGTGGCAACCTAATTTCGAATGCAGCTCATCTAGTGGCATGGGAGCATGTGACCAAGCCAAAGAATGCTGGGGGGTTGGGCATCCACCGTTTGGAGGAGTGGCGCTCTATCCTCGTGGCCAAACTAGCCTTCAACTTTCTTAACAACGCGGACACTCTTTGGGTCAAATGCTTCCAGGCCAAGTACGGAAATAGAGAGATTATCTTCTCCACCAAAAGGGGTGATTCATGGGCTTGGAAACTTATTTGTCAGGATGGGACTACAACCTTACAAAACTCTATGTGAAAGATTGGCAGTGGTGGCAGTACCATATATATGGAGGACGCCTAGGTTGACTCCAACCCCTTCTCGAGATGGCCTACCTTCATCAATACTACTGAACTGCCCCCCTTGACCGTTTAGCAGCTCCACCAGGTGAACAGTGAATGGAATCATTCTGAGCTCCATAAATTCTTTGGCTCAGAGTTAGCGTTGAGAATAGGTAGGCTACCGAGGTTCGACAAGGAGGAGAGGGACAGCCTTATTTGGCTTAAATCTGATTCTACTAAATCCCCTACCGCAGCTCTATATAGAGATCTCTTTCGCGGCAGAGAACTCCCATACAGCTGGGTTTGCAAGTTACGCGTGCAGCCCCGCTTTGTCACTTTTCTCTGGAGGATTTGTTGTGATGCTATCCCCACCTTTTCTTGGCTCAAGCGTAGGCATCTGCGGGAGTCTAATAGATGCCCATGGGGTTGCTCTGCCGACCAGGATGTGCAACACTTTGTTTGTGAGTGTAACTTCACTTGCGCAGTCTTTGATGCCCTACAATGGGAGGTGGCGGAGTTTGCAATAAGGGGTGATGTTGTGTTGTCTGAAAAGGCCAATTGGGAGCTACCTACTAGTCCCCCCTTACCCCACCGCAGCGTTGTCCAGTCAGTCGGAAGTGCAACAAACGAAAGGTTTCCACCACAGCTGTGCCGAATGCTAAAGCACAGAAAGTGCAGCCTGCAATCCCCATTCCAGTTGTAGATTTCTGTCCCGCTAGCTCTACAACTCTTTGTGCCTTACAAGGCTTGGGGCAGAATCCGATCAAGAGAAACCGTGATGTTGTCCTCACCACTCTGAGCCCTCATAGCTGGCAAGATGATGGAAACAAATCTCAACGCAAAACACCCAAACCTGCCGGCAGCAGGAGGTACTCCTTTTATGCTAACCTTTTTTCTGCAGGTTGCGGCGACGATGGTGATTCCAGTACAAGACCGGGGCTGCGGAACCGACAACCTACAGCTGCTTCATGCGGTGCGTAGCCCCGGGAAGCTTCACCAGCGACAGCAGCAGCACAACCTACTGCTGCCGCAGCTACAGCAGCAGCACAAGCTGCTGCTGCGACAACAACAGCTAAGCCTGCTGCTACTATTGCAGCAGTAGGACATTCTACTACTGCTGTCGTAACAGTAGCAGCAGTTCCCACTACTTCTGCCATTGTCGCAGCAGCAATTTCTGCTACTGCTACAGCACCAGCATCAGATGCAGCTCCTGATGCTGCTGTTGTAGCAACTGCGGCAAGCATAGCTGCTGCTGCTGCAGCAACAGCAGCAACCCCTGCTGCTGCAGCAGCAGAGTTCAATTCTGCTGCTGCAGCAGCAAGCCAACCAGCTGCTGTAATAGCACCTGAACCTGCTGTAGCAGTAGCAGAATTTAATTTTGCAACTGTTACAGCAGTCATTTCTGCTGCAGCAGCAACAGCGTCCCTCCCCGGACACGCCACTCCCACACCACCAGCTTCGGTGGCTGATACGACAGTGACATCTCCATCGTCCCAAGCTTGCGATGGTCATCTACTGCACATTTTTCTCAGCAACTTGTAGGCACGAGTTCAACAAAATCCAGCTGATCCTCAGGCCATCCGAGCGGTGGCTGCATTGTACCACTCTTGGCGAGCTCGCAATGGTCAGGTCCACAACAAACCGTTCTCGTTTCCTAGAGTAATAGCTGCATTAGTTCATTTTAGCGAAGCCCAAGAACAACCTTCATCCAATGTGAGAAACTGGGATCCCAACAGCCTAGAAGGCTGTTGTTACCCCTCTACATCCCATTGGGATCCCCCACCCCCATGATGGATTAAGGTGAACTTCGAAGGCTCCGTTAAACAGAACGGTGCGGCAGGTACTGGTGGAGTTATTCGAGATCATCAAGGCAATTTCCTAGCAGCAACTGGTTCCAAGTTCTATACTTATGCCACTCCGACAGCAGAAGCGAGGGGAGCCCTCATTGCGGTGACAGCCGCCCAGGAGTGGGCGAGTACGGCGGACGGGATTTGGATAGAGGGTGACTCAGCCATCACTATTGCGGATCTTCAGCGGGCATCCAGAGGACACCCTCCCGACAAGACCACAGCTCAGATTGCTGAACTTTTTTGCGCCTTTAAGGCATACAGAGTTTCTCATGTATACAGAGCCGCCAACAAAGCGGCAGATTTTGTAGCTTCCTTTTCTTGTTTAGATGACATAGAGTGGCGTAGGGGCATGTCCCTCCCACTCGATTTTTGTGCGATTCTCGATGAGGATCGAACCTTTTGTACCTGATGTATCTTTTTTTACTGTTACAGTATTATAGGCTACGGCCGAATTTCAAGGAACCCAAAAGCTGCGCCCGGAACCCAAAAACTTCATGCCTTTGATGGGTTAGATGCTGAGTTTTGACCAGCGTTGACCAAGGCAGAGAGCTGGGGAACAGGTGATCGGGGGGGAGGCCAACCTCCCCGCCGAAAACTCATGAACGGAGCAGTTTGGAAGAAGAAGGAGGAGTGGTGGTTGTTGCTATAGCTAAGATGGAAGGCAGCAGGAGCTCCAAGCAGGTTAGTTCACTAAAACAACAATCAACATCCCCGTCGGTGGGGTCCAAGCCGTTGTCTACAGAGCCAGAGGGAAGGCTCGGCAGATCGCCGGTGAAGGCCGGTCAAAACCGGCAACCTATGGCCTCCTCTCATGGCCTTCCCGTGCAACTTGTGCAAACCGCTGAAGCTGAAGCACTGATTCCCGCAACCTACAACAGATCTGGCGAAAGCTACAGCAGATCTGGCAAAACAGAGTATTCCGCCCAACCTGCTGTCGATGAAGTCGCTAAAATCATAGGCAGCAACGTTAATACTACAAGTGGAGTGATGGAATCCAGCCATTGCACTGCAAACACAACTAGAATGTTGAAAGCTGCAGCTCGCAACAGATCCGGCAAAACAAAGCCGTTTGCCCACTCTGCAGCTGCCGAATCTGCTGGATCTGCAGAACAAAGCTGCTGGCCCGAGCAGAACAGAGCAAGCAGTGCAGATATTGCTGTCAACAGCAGCGCCAGCACAAGTGCAGGGCTCAACTCCAGTCTTTGCATGGAAGATGAAGGTCAGCTGCTGCGCATCTCTCCCTCACTGCAAGATGGAGCTCCCTCTGCTGCAGTCCGCTGTGGATCCAGCAAAACAGAGGCATCTCCAACCAAAAATAGAACTGATCCAGGTGCTGTAACTGCTGGACCTGCAGCCAAAAATAGCGCCTCCCCCTCACCACAAGCTGGAGCTCCATCTACTGCATTGATTTACATAGCTCCAGCAGCTGTTCATGCTGGAATTTCAGCCCAAAATAGCACTGCAGGTGTTGACTTTGCGAGCAGCGGCAGCGCCAATGAATTTGTGGGGTTGTTTTCCAGCCCACGCAAGCAGGAAGATGCCCAACTGCTGGCCTCCTTCCCCTCCCAGCTCGCTTCTCTTCCGGCACACAACCGAGGTATGACTCTCCCTCACCCTGCGGCCCGGGGGGTGGCCGCACATTCAACTGCCTGTGATAACGTAAATCTTGTTCCGGGTGAGGATACAAGAGGCCCCTTTGGGCAGTCCGGTATGCAGGTCAATCATGCGCAGCCTGTTTTCAATTTTCCTGCAAATTCTGACCACTCTGCGTAGCAAACAACCTTCACAGCAGAACTTGCCCACCTAGTATTCGATAGAATGCCACAATCAGCATTCTGCAGAATTCTGCAGCTCCCAGCAAGCCTAGCAGCCCCCTGCATGCTCCGCCCAATGCAAAACAACAAACCTCTCAGCCATTACTACAGAAATCAGTGGCCAGCCTCAACAACAGCAAGGGGATTTTTTGCAGAATAGGACTCATGATTATAGCAGCTCATCTAAACAGCAGCCTCAGCAATCTCGCGCAGCTAGCTCCGTTTGGGCCCGCCGGGAATATGTTAGCTTTGGGGACATTGATCTCTCAAATTCAGCCCACATCCAGGATGGAGTGGTTCAGCTCGACAGAGCTTCAATTTCGTACATGCAAAATAAGCTGGCTTCCGCGTTAGTCGGTAAGCTTTTTGGGAGGAAACTGCCTTTTCAATTCCTCTCTGCTGAGCTTCATAAACGCTGGGGGCACTACGATGGCTTCAAGGTCCTTGACGCCAGTAAGGACAGTTTTATCTGTCAATTTAAAAACGAACCGAATAGGAACGCGGTGATCCGTGGTGGACCATGGACGGTCGCGGGTCAAATCCTAGGACTTGATGTTTGGTCATTGGATTTCGATCCCTCTTCGGTTGGTGTCTCGACACCACTCTGGATCAGATTGCCTGCCCCCCCCCCCTCTACTGTTGGGGCAAGGAGAACCTAGCTAGAATCTCCTCGAAAATCGGCGCTCCTTTATGGTTAGACCCCATCTCCGCTCCTTTATGGTTAGACCCCATCTCCGCTAATATGGAGAAGATTGCATTTGTTAGAATTTGCGTCAGGGTCAACTTGACCCAACCCCTCAAACCAGGTGTCTGGATCAATGGGCCAAAAGACAAATTCTTTCAAAGGGTCGAGTATGAAGGCATTACAGTTCCTTGCTTTAAATGTGGAGTAGTAGGCCACAGGGACCAAAGTTGCCCCCTTCTTAGGCCACAAAAACAAGCTGATACAAACACCCGCTCTACCTTGCTCGCCTCTGACGATATGATGGACATCACCACCAGTCATGTAGCCCCCAGTGAGAATGTATGCAAACCTGCAAATAATTCCAGTCAGGATGGCAAATATATGCACGGCCAACCCGACCACTCGGGGCATGCGGCGAAGGAATCTGTCGGCCCGTGGATGCTTGTGACCAATAGGCGCAAGAAGCCACACAGCTTGACTGGACAGCTACCTACGCTGGTTGCAAGTAATAATCTCAGCAAGCCTACACATACCCACTCTCTGAAATCAGCCAGGCTACAACAGCGATCTTCCGCCCAGTAATATAGAGCTGTGGGATAACAAACTACCGGACCTAAAGCACCCCAAAACAGCAAACCACACAGCATACATCAGCAGAGCAGTGCTGATTCGCAGCAAACTGCAGAATCCCAGCAACACAGAACTCTGGGACAGCACGCAATAAGGCAAAATTTGCTGTAGAACAAACAAAAAAACTCTACAGAATTGCAAAATACTGCAGATTTTCAGCAATGATAACTGACGCAACAACATGTAACTTCAGTTCAGCAAAAACCAGTGCAGAATCTGTTGCCATGCATGCAGAATGGACTTGCAGACCCCCAAATTAGTGCAGATTTTTAGTTCTATAGTGTACAAAATGCAGGTTTGATCGCAGCCACCGATAAACAGCCACCTGTAGGAACTAGGGACTGCATTGAAGCCACCCCACCTGCGGCTAAACCATAGAATGCAGAATTATTTCCGCCCAGCACAGCAACCCCTTTGTTGTCCTTGATACGAACTTGGGGGCAGATGAAATCCAACCATCCATTAGCCCGTCCGTGCAGCCCCCTCTTGCAACCACGAAGAAGGCGAAGTCTCCCATGCGCAAACTTCTCTCCCCCAATGCCAACAACCGCAAGAGTAGGGAAAGAATATCAAAGAAACATTGGGAGAGGGAACTTGCTAACCTCAAGAGCTGCCCAACTCTAGCAACTGATGGTAACTTAAATAAAAGAAGAAGGGAGATTCGAGGTGATACTAGTAACAAAGGGTGCTACCTCCCTTCGTCTCACCCCTCCTCCTCCTCCCCCCAATGATTAAAGCTATTTTTTGGAATTGCCGCGGAGTTAAAAAGTCGGCTTTGCGGAATCACCTTCAGGCTTTAGTCAAGGAGCACTCACCGGTAGTGATTTGTCTTTTGGAATCCAGAGTTCAGTCATTCTCTAGAAGAGAAGTTGATAGACTAGTAGGACATCAATGGGACTTTCATGTGGAGCCGTCAGTGTGCAAGTCTGGTGGCATTATTGTGTGTTGGCTCAACCACATCACCCGGCTCTAGATCATTCACTCCAACAAACAAGTTGTTGTTGCTCAGGCTACTGTTATGGGTCAACATATTTGGCACATTTGTGCTGTTTATGCTGACAAAGATTACATCAAGCGCCGTATAATTTGGGATAGCATTTCCTAATTGTTGGATGCGAAAACTCCGGCCATTGTAGGAGGTGACTTTAACTGCATCCTTTTGCAAGAAGACAAGCAAGGAGGCAAGCCTTTCATCCCTGCAGAGGCCCATAATGAATTTGCCAGCTTCCTAACCATTAATGATCTTCATGATGGCTGGAATGGGGGGCAGCGTTATAGTTGGTGCAACAACAAAAAGGGCAAAGCTCGTATGTGGGTTAGATTGGATAAAGTCTGCGTCAACTCAGCGGCTTTATCTACTCTCCCGGGCTTTGTAGTTATCCACCTTACCAGAATCAGATCTGATCATTGCCTGCTCTTAGTTCGAGGTCAGAACCTGGAGTTCAAACCACAAGGCAGTACCCTCAAGTTTGAAGATGTTTGGATTGAAGAAGAGGCTTCCAAGGAGATTGTGACTAGAGAATGGAAAAAACCTGCTCATGGTAGCCCTCCTACCATACTCAATCATAAGTTTGCTCGCACCCTCCACGCACTGAAATCTTGGAACCGGGACAAATTTGGGGATATTAATGCGAGAGCCAAAGACCTAGAAAGCAGAATCACTGAGCTTCAGCTAAGGGAGTCAGTGGGCAATGGCCTAACTGCGAGTGAGTTGAACTGCCTCTTACAGCTAGTTGCAGAGTACAACACCACTCTCAGTAGATTAGAGACTTGGTGGCTGCAGAGAGCTAAAGTGAAGTGGGCCAAGTGTGGGATCGCAACTCTTCTTATTTCCACAAAGCAGCAACTTGCAGAAAGCGTACCAACCATATTTGCCGCCTTGTTGGGCAGAATGGTGAGGAAATTACAGATCAAGAAGGGGTCAGAGCTGCTTTGGTTTCCCACTTCTCCGCGAAATGGAGGCCTCCTATTCCACCTTTGTCAGAGCTGAGCATTCCCCCACGCAGAGCTACCATCTCAGATGAAGATGCACTCAGGATTAGCTCCCCAGTCAGTAATGAGGAGATTGTAGCTGCTATCAACTCTCTTGGCCACAACAAGGCTCCAGGCATTTATGGCATAACCAGCTCCTTCCTTAAGGGCTACTGGAGTGCTACCAGCACTGATATCTTGAATGTTGTTCATCACTTCTTCAGACATAGATCTATGCCAAGGCATTGGAAGAATACTTTAGTGGTCCTTATTCCCAAAGTGCAGGGCGCTGAACTTCCCTCCCAGTTCAGACCCATAAGCCTTTGCACTACCATCTATAAAGTTATTGCCAAAATCCTTATCAATCAGGTGAAAGACGTCCTCAGCTCTCTCATCTCTCAGGAGCAAGGGGCCTTTGTTCCAGGGAGAGGTATTTCAGATAATTGCCTGATAGCACAGGAGATGATGCAGAGACTAGCTTCTTCAGAGTCCTCTACCGGGTATATGTCCATCAAGGTGGACATGGAGCAAGCTTATGATAGAATGAGGTGGGACTTCTTGCAAAAAATGCTTCAGCATTTTGGGTTTCCAAAGACTTGGAGCAAGTGGGTCTTAGCATGCGTTGAAGGCCCCAGGTTTGCCTTGATGATTAATGGCCAAAAATCAAGTTGGATTGTAGCAACCTGTGGTTTGGGTCAGGGGTGCCCTCTGTCACCGTATTTGTTCATTCTCTGCTCTGAATTGCTTTCCCTCCTCATCAACGAATGCCAAAACAGAGATGATTTCCTGGGGATTAGAACAACAGTACATGGGCCACTAATTACCCACCTCATGTTTGCAGATGATATTCTCATGTTTGCCCCTGCCACTAGCAAAGCTGTTAGAGCTCTCAACAGCATCTTTGATGTGTATAGCAATTGGTCTGGATAGAAAATCAACAAGGCTAAGTTATCCATTTGTTTCAGCAAGAAGATGAAGAAAAGCAGGAAATGCATGATTGCTAACAAATGGGGGTTTCGCACCCAAGCTGAGGGCAAGTACTTGGGCATTCCGCTCATAAGTAGGAGGCCAGTCAAAGCCGACTTTCAGCATATTATTGATTCTGTGAGGGGCAGAATTTCATCGTGGGGCACTAGATACTTATCTTTAGCTGGCAGAGTCACTCTTATAAACAGCGTGCTCACCTCTATTCCAATTTCAGCCTCTCCCACACATTTGTGCCTAGCAACGTTATGGCAGAGATTGAAAAGTTAATCCGACGCTTCCTATGGAGTGGCAACCTTAATTCGAATGCTGCTCACCTTGTGGCATGGGAGCAAGTGACCAAACCAAAGTCTGCTGGGGGTTTGGGCATCCACTGTCTGGAGGAGTGGCGCTCCATTCTCGTGGCCAAACCTGCCTTCAAATTTCTAAATAATGAGAATACTCTTTAGGTTAGATGCTTCCAGGCCAAGTACGGGAATAGAGAAAGTATCTTCTCTACCAAAAGGGGAGATTCTTGGGCATGTAAGCTTATTTATCAGGGAGGAACAACAGCCACGCAAAACTCCATGTGGAAGATTGGCAATGGAAGCAATACCAGGGTTATGGAGGATGCTTGGGTTGATCCCAACCCTTTTATGAGGTGGCCTACCTTCGTCAATACTATTGAATCGTCCCCCTTCACCGTTGAACAGTTCCTCAGTGAGAACGATGAATGGAACCAAGCAGAGCTCCATAGATTCTTTGGCTTGGAGCTAGCGTCGAGAATAGGTGGACTGCCAAGGCTCGACATAGAGGAAAGGGACAGTCTAGTTTGGCTTAAATCTGATTCTAGCAAATCCCCCACCATAGCTCTATACAGAGATCTCTTCTGCACAGAGAACTTCCGTATAGCTGGGTCTGGAAGATGCGCGCCCAGCCCCTCTTTATTACCTTTCTCTGGAGGATTTGTTGCAATGCTATCCCCACATTTGGTTGGCTCAAACGGCGGCATTTGCGAGAGTCTAATAGGTGCCCTTGGGGCTGCCCTGCTGAAGAGGACTTGCAGCACTTTGTCTGTGAATGCAGCTTCACTTGTGCAGTCTTTAATGCCTTACAGAAGCAGCAGGCTGAATCAGCAACAGGGAGTGAAGTTGGGTTGCTAGAAGAAGCTACTTCTGAGCAGCAGACTAGCCATTTGTCTCCTTCTAAGCATACTCAACCCTGCCTAGTCAGTTGCCATTACAGAAAACGAAAGGCTCCCACCAGAGATTTGAGGAATGCGATAGAGCAGAAAAGGCAACTTGTATGTCCCATTCCTTTTGCAGAACTTTGCCCCGCAAGCACTACTATGCTCCCTTCCTTGAAAGATTCGGGTCAGAACCAATCTAAGAGGAAGTACACTGCTGCGACCACCAATTCCAGCCCTCTCCTTTGGCTGTATGATGGAGCACCCTTGCTACAGAAAAAACCCAGACCTGCTGGTTAAAGCAGGGACCCTTTTTATACTAACCTTTTTCCTGCAGGTTTCGCTGCCAAAGGTGAATTCAGTGCAAGATCGGGGCTGCAGTATCAACACCCAGCAGCTGACTTTAGGGGACTGCAACCCCGGAAACCTGCAACAGCAGGTTTGGCTGCGGTCACAGCAGCAGCAGCTGCTGCAGCAGCACATTCTGCTGCTGCTACAGCAGCAGGTCAGCATTCTGAACCTGCTGCTGTCGCAGCAGCTGAACCTGCTGCTGCTGCGACAGCAGCAGCAGCTGAACATGCTGCCGCAGTAGCAGTACTTGAACATGCTGCTGCCGCCACAGCAGCAGCACCTGAACATGTTGCTGCTGCGGCAACAACATCTACTACTGCAGCACCAGCAGGGGCGGCTACTCTGGCTGAGGGAAATCTTTCATTACCCATTCGTGATTCTCACCTGTTGAAGCTCTTCCTCGGCAACCTACAATCAAGAGTCCAAAAACATCCAGCTGACCCCCAGGCAATTAAATGAGTGGTGGCCTTGTACCACTCATGGAGAGCTCGCAACGATCGCGTCCACAACAAACCTTTCTCGTTGCCTAGAGTTATCGCTACACTTATTTATTTTAGCAAGGCCCAAGAACAACCTTCATCCAACATAGGGAACTGGGATCCCAACAGCCTTGAAGGCTGCTGTTACCCCTCTGCATCCCATTGGGATCCCCCACCCCCACGATGGATTAAGGTGAACATCGATGGCTCCGTTAAACAGAAAGGTGCGGCAGGCGCATGTGGAGTTGTTCGAGATCATCAAGGCAATTTCCTAGCAGCAACTGGTTCCAAGCTCTATACTTATGCCTTTTCGACTGCAGAAGCGATGGGAGCCCTCATTGCGGTGACAGCCGCCCAGGAGTGGGCGACTACGGCAGATGGGATTTGGATGGAGGGTGACTCAGCCATCACTATTGCAGACCTTCAGCTGGCAGCCAGAGGACACCCTCCCGACAAGACTACGGCCCAGATTGCTGAACTTTTTTGCGCCTTTAAGGCATACAGAGTTTTTTATGTATACAGAGCCGCCAATAGAGGGGTAGATTTTATAGCTTTCTTTTCTTGTTTAGATGATACAGAGTAGCATAGGGGCTTGTCCCTCCCACTCGATTTTTGTGCGATCCTCGATGAGGATCGAACCTTTTGTACCTGATGTATTTTTTTTTACTGTTATAGTATTATAGGCTACGGCCGAATTTCAAGGAACCCAAAAGCTGAGAACCCAAAAACTTTCTCTCTTGCTACAGTGTTTCCCTGTCTCCATTCTCAATCTGGGAAACAAACGCACGGGCCGCCGGTCAGCCTCCCCGCCAGATGCCCCAGGCTGGGGTTGCAAGGCTGAGAAAGGAGGTGTGGTGGCTGCTACTGTAGCCAGGATGGAAAGCTGCGGCCATTCTACACTGACCAACTCACCGAAACAGAGATCTCCTTCCCCATTGGAGGCGTCCATGTCGTTGTTGACAGAGCAGGAATGCATGCCTGACAGCTCGCCGGTGCAGGCCCATCCAAACTGGAGATCGCAGGCTTCCTCCCTTGGCTTTCCCGAACAGAATGCGCATTATGCCGAAGCTGGGGCGGAGGTTTCCACCTCCTGCAGCAGATCCCGTGAAGCAGAGCAGCTTACCAAGCTCGTAGCTGCTGGATGTGCAGGAACCGCAGACAACACTAGCAAACCTGAAAATGGCGTGCTGCGATCCAGCCTTTGCCCCAAAGCTGAAGGTGACACATTGAATGTTGCAAACTACAACAGCTCCAGTAAATCAGAGCAGAGCACCCCCGTTTTCAGCTACTGAAAATGCTGGAAATGGATGCAAACTTGAAGCTGCAGCTGCTGAAACTACAAGTAACAGCAACAACAGCAAAAAAGAACTGCTCGAACCCAACCTTTGTAAGGAAGATGAAGTCCAAATGCTGGATCTCTCCCCCTCGCAGCAAGCTATGCCACCAGAGCACCGCCAAAGTATTTTTTCTGCCCCACCCTGCGGCCCGGAGGGTGGCCGGAACCTTTGTAACTGCCTGTGATGTCGCAAACACTATTCTGGGTGAGGATGCGAGTGGCCCTTTGAGGCAGTCGATAATGCAGGTCATTGCCGCGCATTCTGTGATGTTAAACTGCACAGGTTCTGTTCAGAATACTGCACCAAATAGCTCCAATAACCCCAGAAGCAGAAATTTCCTACCAACTGTTCGACAGAATGTCGCAACCAGCATTCTGCAGAATTCTGCAGTGTTAAACAACATAGATTTTGCATAGACTGCAGTGTAAAACAGCTCTAACAGCAGAAACAGCCCTCCTGCTGTTCGACAGAATGCCACAACGAGCTCTCCACAACTTTCTGCAGCTTCCAGCAAGCACAGTAGCCACCTGCACCTCTAGACTAGCGAAAATCAGCATGTTCCCCAACCAGATTTGCATAGGATGCATGCAGACCACTTCAAACAGCAAGGGAATGTTATGCAGCAGCAACCTAACTCTAGCAAGCTGCCAAACTAGCAGCCTCAGCACTCACCTGCAGCTACTTCGGCCTGGGCTCGCAAGGAGTATGTTAGCTTTGGAGACATTGATCTCTCCACCTCAGCCCGCATTCGAGAAGGAGTGATTCAGCTCGATAAAGTGTCCATTTCGCATATGCAATCCAAGCTAGCTTCTTCGTTAGATGGTAAATTATTTGGAAGGAGACTGTCGTTCCATTTCCTCGCAGCTGAGCTTCACAAAAGATGGGGACACTATGATGGTTTTAAAGTCCTCGATGCAGGCAAAGATTATTTTATCTGTCAATTTAAAAATGATGCAGATAGAGATGCTATCATTCGATCAGGACCATGGATGGTGGCGGGCCAAATTCTAGGACTTGATGTTTGGTCCCTTGATTTTAACCTCTCCTCTTTCGTAGGTGCCTCGACACCGATCTGGGTTAGATTACCAGAACTTCCCCTCTACTATTGGGGAAAGGAGAATCTAGCCAGAATCTCATTAGATATTGGTACCCCATTATGGCTAGATCCTGTCACCGCAAACATGGACAAAATGGCCTTTGCTAGAGTTTGTGTTCGGGTCAATCTAGCCCAACCCCTTAAGCCGAGTGTTTGGATCGACGGACCGAAAGGGAAATTTTTTCAAAGAGCTGAGTATGAAGGTATTACGGTCATCTGCTTTAATTGCGGTGTTGTTGGGCACAGAGACACGAGTTGTCCCCTTCAAGGACCGACATCACAAGCCAATGCTTCCACCATTCCCTCCTCACAAGCCAATGCTTCCACCATTCCCTCCCCGTCGCCATCCAATGATATGATGGAAACTAATGCTGTGCACACCCAACCTGACCCTTGCGAGAATGCGTCTAAGGAATCAGTTGGTCCATGGATGCTGGTAACCAACCATCGAAAATCACAGAATTTGGCTGGACAACAACCCAAGCCGGCTGTAGGCAACAAATCTATGCCTGCTACCTCACTGACTTCAGCAAGACAGCAGCAGCAGTAGCAACAAATCGGTACCCACCAGCGGCAGAAAAGTCTAGCCCAATAGCTTAGAGTAGGGGGACAGCATGCTACAGGGGCAAAAATTCCCCAGAATAGCCACTTGAATACCCCAAAAAGGCTGCTCAAGCAGAAGGGCACTGTTGACTTGCAGGACAGTGTTGTAGCAAACCCGGGGCTATTGCAGCAAATCTAGAAGGGCACTGTAGAAATGCTGAATAGCACGGTAACAATGCATGATAGTACTGTAGAAATGTAGGATTTTACTGTAGAAATGCAGGACAGTGCTATAGAAATGCTGGATCGTACTGTAGAAATGCAGGGGATTATGCAGGCCAAGCCGACGGGCACTGTAGAAATGCAGGGCAGTACTGTAGCAATAATGCAGGGGTTGCTGCAGAACAAGCAGAAGGCAGAATGCAGTGTGTAGAATGGCAATAAGGAGGTGAAGAAAACTGTAGATTCTCAAGACTGCCGGGTGCAGAACATAGTCTTGAATACAGCCAATGAAAATCTACATCTGGACAAGTCCAATATGCAGGCCCAGTCCACCCAGTTCGTAGCCAAAGGCAAAGATAGGATTTCCCTCACCTCGCAGCATAGCAATCCCTTTGCTGTCCTGACAGTACTGTAGAAATGCAGGGGATGGTGCAGACCAAGCAAATAGGCACTGTAGAAATGCGGAGCAGTACAGTAGCAATGCAGGGGTTGCTGCAGAACAAGCAGAAGGTAGAATGCAGTGTGCAGAATGACACTAAGGAGGCGAAGAAAGCTGTAGGTTTTCAAGACTGCCATGTGCAGACTATAGTCTTGAATGCAGCCAATGAAAATCTACATCTGGACAAGTCCAATACGCAGGCCCAGCCCACACAGATCGTAGCCAAAGGCAAAGACAAGATTTCCCTCTCCTCGCAGCACAGCAATCCCTTTGTTGTCCTCGATCTTTGCATGGAGGAAAGCGATGTCAAGCCCCTCACTAACCTTCTTATGGCGCCCTCTTTAGCCAAGAAGAAGAAGTTAAAATCTCCTCTGCAAACCTTTCTCTCCCCCAGTGCCATCACTCGGAAGGGTAAGAAAAGAATCTCCAAGAAATATTGGGAGAGAGAACTTGCTAACCTCAAGGACTGCTTAACCCTAGCTAGTGGTGGCAAAGTGATCAAAAGGAGACGAGAGACTCGTGGCGACACTGTTAAGGAGGGCAGCCCACCACCCCTCAACTCTCACCCCTCCTCCTCCTCTCCCTAATGATTAAAGCCATTTTTTGGAATTGTCGTGGAGTTAAAAAGCCGGCTTCGCGTAATCACCTTCAGGCTTTAGTCAGGGAGTACTCACCGGTAGTGATTTGTCTTTTGGAAATTAGAGTTAAGTCGTTCTCCAGAAGAGAAGTTGATAGACTCGTGGGACGTCAATGGGACTTTCATGTGAAGCCGTCAGTGGGCAAATCTGGAGGTATTATTGTGTGTTGGCTCACCCACATCACCCGGCTCCAAGTCATTCACTCTAACAAGCAAGTTGTTGTTGCTCAGGCTACTATCATGCGTCAACATATTTGGAACATTTGTGCTGTTTATGCTGACAAAGATTATATCAAGTGCCATATCATTTGGGATAGCATTTCCCTTTTGTTGGATGCAGAGACTCCGGCCATTGTGGGAGGTGACTTCAACTGCATCCTTTCACAAGAAGATAAGCGAGAAGGCAAGCCTTTCATCCCCGTGGAGGCCCATAATGAATTTGCCAGCTTCCTAACCATCAACGATCTTCATGACGGCTGGAATGGGGGGCAACGTTACAGTTGGTGCAACAACAAAAAGGGCAAAGCTCGTATGTGGGTTAGATTAGACAGAGTCTGCTTCAACTCAATGGCTTTATCTGCTCTCTCGAGCTCTGCTGTTACTCACCTTACCAGAATTGGGTCAGATCATTATCCGCTTTTGGTTCAAGGTAAGAACCTTGAGTTCAAACCGCAAGGCGGCATCCTGAAATTTGAAGATGTCTGGCTTGACGAAGAGGGTTCCAAGGAGATTGTGGTTAGGCAATGGCATAAACCTGCCCATGGTAGCCCGCCTGCCATTCTCAACCACAAGTTCGCCCGCACACTTTGCGCCCTTAAGACTTGGAGTCGGGAGAAGTTTGGGGATATCCACGCCAGAGCCAAAGATCTTGAGAGCAAAATTGCAGAGCTTCAACTAAGGGAGTCCAACGGCACTGGCCTGAATGACAGTGAGTTGGACTACCTCTTACAGTTGATTGCAGATTACAACACCACACTTAGCAGACTTGAGACTTGGTGGCTACAAAGAGCCAAAGTGAAGTGGGCCAAGTGTGGGGATCGCACCTCTTCCTTTTTCCATAAAGCTGCGACTTGCCGGAAGCGTCCCAACCACATCCATCGCTTAGTTGGGCAAGATGGTGAGGAAATCACAGACAAAGAAGGGATCCAAGCTGCTTTGGTTGGCCACTTCTCCTCAAAATGGAGGCCCCCCATTGCCCCTCTGCCTGAGCTGGGCATCCCCCCACCCAGAGCTATGATCTCTCAAGAAGATGCTCTCAGGATCGGCTCACCTGTCAGCAATGAGGAGATTGTAGCTGCTATCAACTCTCTTGGCAACGACAAAGCCCCTGGCATCGATGGCATAACAAGCTCGTTCCTTAAGGGCTACTGGAGTGCTACCAGCTCGGATGTCTTGACTGCTGTTCATCATTTCTTCAGTTATGGGTCTATGCCAAAGCGCTGGAAGGATACGCTAGTTGTTCTTATTCCTAAAGTGCAGGGTGCAGAACTCCCCTCCCAATTCAGACCCATTAGCCTCTGCACTACTATTTACAAAGTCATCACCAAAATCCTTATCAATCGAGTGAAGGACGTCCTCAGCTCTCTCATCTCTCAGGAGCAAGGAGCCTTTGTTCCGGGCCGTGGCATTGCTGACAACTTCCTGCTAGCATAGGAGATCATGCAGAAGTTGGCTTCCTCTGAATCCTCCACTGGCTACATGTCCATCAAAGTTGATATGGAATAGGCCTACGACAGAATGAGGTGGGATTTTTTACAAAAAATCCTTCAGCACTTTGGCTTCCCTGACACCTGGAGCAGAGATTTACTTTGATGATAAATGGACAGAAATCCAATTGGATTGAAGCAACTTGTGGCTTTCGACAGGGTTGCCTTTTGTCTCCGTATTTGTTCATTCTCTGCTCTGAACTACTTTCCGTCCTTATTAACCAACACCAGAATAGAGATGACCTGCTGGGGATCCGAACTACAGCACATGGGCCCCTTATCACCCACCTTTTGTTTGTAGATGACATCCTCATGTTTGCCCCCGCCACCTGCAGAGCTGTCAGAATTCTAAATAGTATCTTCGATACTTATTGCAGTTGGTCTGGACAGAAAATCAATAACGCTAAGTCCTCCATTTGTTTTAGCAAGAAGATGAAGGGAAGCAGGAAGCTTATGATTGCTAACAAATGGGAGTTTCGCAGGCAAGCTGAGCCCAAGTACTTGGGGATTCCGCTCATCAGTAGGAGACCAGTAAAAGCCGACTTCCAGCACATTATTGAATCTGTAAGGGGAAGAATTTCTTCATGGGGCACCAGACACCTATCTCTTGCTGGCAGAGTCACACTCATTAATAGCGTGCTCACCTCTATTCTTGTCTTCTCCCTCTCCCATACATTTGTGCCCGATAATGTTTTGGTGGAGATTGAGAAGTTAATTAGATGCTTTCTATGGAGTGGCAAGCTAACTTCGAATGCAGCTCATCTAGTGGCATGGGAGCATGTAACCAAGCCAAAGAATGCTGGGGGGTTGGGCATCCACTGTTTGGAGAAATGGCGCTCTATTCTCGTGGCCAAACTAGCCTTCAACTTTCTTAGTAATGCGGACACTCTTTGAGTCAAATGCTTCCAGGCCAACTACGAAAACAGAGAGATTACCTTCTCCACCAAAAGGGGCGATTCATGGGCTTGGAAACTTATTTGTCAGGGAGGGGCTACAGCCTTACATAACTCTATATGGAAGATTAGCAGTGGTGGCAGTACCAAAGTTATGGAAGACACCTGGGTTGACTCCAACCCCTTCTTGAGGTGGCCTACCTTCATCAATACTACTAAACTGCCCCCCTTGACCATTCAGCAGCTTCTCCAAGCGAACGGTGAATGGAACTATTCTAAGCTCCATAAATTCTTTGGCTCAGAGTTAGCGTTGAGAATAGATAGCCTACCGAGGCTCGACAAGGAGGAGAGGGACAACCTTATTTGGCTTAAATCTGATTCTACCAAATACCCCACCATAGCTCTTTATAGAGATCTCTTTCGCGGCAGAGAACTCCTTTATAGTTGGGTCTGGAAGTTGCGCGCGCAGCCCCGCTTTGTCACTTTTCTCTGGAGGATTTGTTGTGATGCTATCCCCACTTTTTCTTGGCTCAAGCGTAGGCGTCTGCGGGAGTCTAATAGGGGCCCACGGGGTTGCTCTGCCGAAGAGGATGTGCAACACTTTGTCTGTGAGTGTAACTTCACTTGCGCCGTCTTTGATGCCCTACAATGTGAGGGGGCTGAGTTAGCAATAGGGGTTGATGTTGTGTTGTCTGAAGAGGCCAATTGGGAGCCAACTACTAGTCCCCTGACCCCACCGCAGCATTGCCCAGTCAGTCGGAAGTGCAACAAATGAAAGGCTTCCACCACAGCTGTGCCGAATGCAAAAGAGCAGAATGTGCAGCCTATAAGCCCTTTTTCAGTTATAGATTTCTGTCCCGCTAGCACTACAACTCTTCCTACCTTGCAAGGCTCGAGGCAGAATCTGCCCAAGAGAAAGCATGATATTGTCCTCACCACTCTGAGCCCTCATAGCTGGCATGATGATGGCAATAATTCCTGACAAAAAACACCCAGACCTGCTAGCAGCAGCAGGAACTCCTTTTATGCTAACCTTTTTTCTACAGGTTGCGGCGACGATGATGAATCCAATACAAGAATGGGGCCGCAGAACCGACACCCTATAGCTGCTTCTTGCAGTACGCAGCCCCAGGAAGCTTCAACAGTGACAGCAGCAGCACAGCTTGCTGCTACCGCAGCTACAGCAACAGCTAAAATTGCTATTGTCGCAGCAGCAGTAGCAGCTAAAACTGCTGCTGTTGTAGCAACAGCAGTAGCACAAGCTGTTGCTGCGGCAACAGCAGCTAAGCCTGCTGCTGCTATTACAGCAGCAGCACATTCCACTGCGGTTGTCGTAACAACAGCAGCAGTTCCCGCTGCTGCAGCCATTTTTGCAGCAGTAATTTCTACTGCTACTACAGCAGCAGCATCAGATGTAGCTCCTGATGCAGCAACTGCAGCAAGTGCAGCTGCTGCTGCTACAGCAACAGCAGCAACCCTAGTTACTGCTGTTGCAGCAGCAACAGCAACTCCTGCTATTGCAGCAGCAGAGTTCAATTCTGCTGCTACAGCAGCAAGCCAACCTGCTCCTGTAACAGCAGCTGAACCTGCTGTAGCAGTAGCAGTATTTAATTCTGTAGCTGCTACAACAGTCATTTCTGCTGCTGTAGCAACAGCGTCCCTCCCCGGACACACCACTCCCACGCCACCAGCTTTGGTGGCTGATACGGCAGCGACATCTCCATCATCCCAAGCTCGCGATGGTCATCTACTGCACATTTTTCTCAGCGACTTGCAGGCACGAGTTCAACAAAATCCAGCTGATCCTTAGGCCATCCGAGCGGTGGCTGCATTGTACCACTCTTGGCGAGCTCGCAACGGTCGCGTCCACAACAAACCTTTCCCGTTGCCTAGAGTAATCGCTACACTTGTTCATTTTAGTGAGGCCCAAGAACAACCTTCATCCAACGTGGGGAACTGGGAACCCAACAGCCTTGAAGGCTGTTGTTACCCCTCTACATCCCATTGGGATCCCCCACCCCCACGATGGATTAAGGTGAACTTCGATTGCTCCGTTAAACAGAATGGTGCGGCAGGCATAGGTGGAGTTATTCGAGATCATCAAGGTAATTTCCTAGCAGCAACTGATTCCAAGTTCTATACTTATGCCACTACGACAGCAGAAGCGAGGGGAGACCTCATTGCGGTGACAGCAGCTCAGGAGTGGGCGACTATGGCGGACGGGATTTGGATAGAGGGAGACTCAGCCATCACTATTGCGGACCTTCAGCGGGCAGCCAGAGGACACCCTCCCAACAAGACCACGGCCCAGATTGTCGAACTTTTTTGCGCCTTTAAGGCATACAGAGTCTCTCATGTATACAGAGCCGCCAACAAAGCGGCAGATTTTGTAGCTTCCTTTACTTATTTAGATGACATAGAGTGGCGTAGGGGCATGTCCCTCCCACTCGATTTTTGTGCGATTCTCGATGAGGATCGAACCTTTTGTACCTGATGTATCTTTTTTTACTGTTATAGTATTATAAGCTACAACTGAATTTCAAGGAACCCAAAAGCTGAGGGCAAGTACTTGGGCATTCCGCTCATCAGTAGTAGGCCAGTAAAAGCCGACTTGCACCATATTATTGAATCTGTAAGGGGAAGAATTTCTTCGTGGGGGCACCAGACACCTATCACTTGCCGGCAGAATCACACTCATTAATAGCATGCTTACCTCTGTTCCTATCTTCTCCCTCTCCCATACTTTTGTGCCTGATAATGTTTTGGTGGAGATTAAGAAGTTAATTAGACGCTTTCTATGGAGTGGCAACCTAACTTCGAATGCAGCTCCTCTAGTGGCATGGGAGCATGTTACCAAGCCAAAGAATGCTGGGGGGTTGGGCATCCACCGTTTGGACGAATGATGCTCTATTCTTGTGGCCAAACTAGCCTTCAACTTTCTTAGTAACGCGGACACTCTATGGGTCAAATGCTTCCAAGCCAAGTATGGAAACAGATAGATTACCTTCTCCACCAAAAGGGGTGATTCGTGGGCTTGGAAACTTATTTGTCAGGGAGGGACTACAGCCTTACAAAACTCTATGTGGATGATTGGCAGTGGTGGCAGTACCAAAGTTATGAAAGACGCTTGGGTTGACTCCAATCCCTTCTTGAGGTGGCCTACCTTCATCAATACTACTGAACTGCCCCCCTTGATTGTCCAGCAGCTCCTCCAGCCGAATGGTGAATGGAACCATTCTGAGCTCGATAAATTCTTTGGCTCAGAGTTAGCATTGAGAATAGGTAGGCTACCGAAGCTCGACAAGGAGGAGATGGACAATCTTATTTAGCTTAAATCTGATTCTACCAAATCCCCCACAGTAGCTCTTTACAGAGATCTCTTTTGCGGTAGAGAACTCCCATACAGCTGGGTCAGGAAGTTGCGCGCGCAGCCCCGCTTTGTCACTTTTCTCTGGAGGATTTGTTGTGATCTATCCCCACCTTTTCTTGGCTCAAGCGTAGGCATCTGCGGGAGTCTAACAGATGCCCATGGGGTTGCTCTGTCGACCAGGATGTGCAACACTTTGTTTGTGAGTTTAACTTCACCTGCGTCGTCTTTGATGCCCTACAACGGGAGAGTGCAGAGTTAGCAACAGGGGCTGATGTTGTGCTGCCAGAAGAGACGGAGTTACCTACTAGTCCCGTGACCCCACTGCAGCATTGCCCAGTCAGTCGAAAGTGCAATAAATGAAAGGCTTCCACCACAGCTGTGCCGAATGCAAAAGCGTAGAAAGTACAGCCTGCAATGCCCATTCTAACTACAGCTTTCTGTCCCGCTAGCACTACAACCCCTCCTACCATGCAAGGCTCGGGGCAGAATTCTCCCAAGAGAAAGCATGATGTTGTCCTCACCACTCTGAGCCCTCATAGCTGGCATGATGATGGTAACAAATCCAGACGAAAAACACCCAGACTTGCTGGCAGCAGCTGGAACTCCTTTTATGCTAACCTTTTTTCTGCAGGTTGCGACGACGATGATGAATCCAATACAAGACCAGGGCTACAGAACCGACACCCTACAGCTGCTTCTTGTGGTGCGCAGCCTTGGGAAGCTTCGACAGTGATAGCAGCAGCACAATCTGCTGCTGCCGCAGCTACAGCAGCAGCACAACCTGCTGCTACCGCAGCTACAGCAGCAGCACACACTACTGCTGTCGCAGCAGCAACTGTAGCACAAGCTGCTGCTGCGACAACATCATCTAAGCCTGCTGCTACTATTGCAGCAGCAGCACATTCTACTGCTGCTGCTGTAATAGCACCAGCAGTTCCCGCTGCTGCTGTTTTTGTCACAGCAGCTGTTTCTATTGCTGCTACAGCAGCATCATCAGATGCAGCTCCTAATGCTGCTGCTACAGCAACTGTATTAAGCACAGCTGCTGCTGCTGCAGCAACAGCAGCAACCCCAGCTACTGCTGCTGCAGTAACAGCAGCATCCCCTGCTGCTGCAGCAATAGAGTTCAATTCTGCTGCTGCAACAGCAAGCCAACTAGCTGCTATAACAGCAGCTGAACCTGCTGTAGCAGCAGCAGTATTTAATTCTACAGCTGCTACAGCAGTCATTTCTGCTACTGTAGCAGTAGCGTCCCTCCCCGAACATGCCACTCCCATGCCACCAGCTTTGGTGGCTGATACTGCAGCGACATCTCCATCGTCCCAAGTTTGCAATGGTCATCTACTGCACATTTTTCTCAGCAACTTGCAGGCACGAGTTCAACAAAATCCAGCTGATCCTCAGGCCATCCGAGCGGTGGCAGCATTGTACCACTCTTGGCGAGCTAGCAACGATCGCGTCCACAACAAACCTTTTCCGTTGCTTAGAGTAATCGCTTCACTTGTTCGTTTTAGCGAGGCCCAAGATCAACCTTCATCCAACGTGGGGAACTGGGATCCCAATAGCCTTGAAGGCTGTTGTTACCCCTCTACTCCCATTGGGATCCCCCACCCCCACGATTGATTAAAGTGAACTTCGATGGCTCCATTAAACAGAACGGTGCGGCAGGCGCTGGTGGAGTTGTTCGAGATCATCAAGGCAATTTCCAAGCAGCAATTAGTTACAAGTTCTATACTTATACGACTACGACAGCAGAAGCGAGGGGAGCCCTCATTGCGGTGACAGCTGCCCAGGAGTGGGCGACTACAGTGGACGGGATTTGGATAGAGGGCGACTTAGCCATCACTATTGCGGACCTCCAGCGGGCAGCCAGAGGACACCCTCCCAACAAGACCACGGCCCAGATTGCCGAACTTTTTTGTGTCTTTAAGCATACAAGTTTCTCATGTTTACAGAGCAGCCAATAGAGCAGTAGATTTTGTAGCTTCCTTTTCTTATGTAGATGATATAGAGTGGCGTAGGGGCATGTCCCTCCCACTCGATTTTTGTGCGATTCTCGATGAGGATCGAACCTTTTATACCTGATGTATCTTTTTTTACTGTTATAGTATTATAGGCTACGACCAAATTTCAAGGAACCCAAAAGCTGACTTCCTACTAGCGACTGGCTCCAAGCTCTACACTCATGCCACTCTTACAGCAGAAGCGACGGGAGCCCTCCTCGTGATGATAGCTGCCCAAAAGTGGGCGGATATGGCGGACGGGATTTGGATAGAGGGGGACTCAGCCATCACTATTGCAGACCTTCACCGGGCAGCTAGAGGACACCCTCCCGACAAGACCACGGCCCAGATCGCCAACCTTTTTTACGCCTTTAAGGTATACAAGATATCTCATGCATACAGAGTTGCTAATAGAGCGGCAGATTTATAGCTTCTTTTTCTTGTTTAAATGATTTAGAGTAGCGTAGGGGCATGTCCCTCCCACTCGATTTTTGTGCGATTCTCATTGAGGATCGAATCTTTTGTACCTGATGCATCTTTTTTTACTGTTATAGTATTATAGGCTACAGCCAAATTTCAAGGAACCCAAAAGCTGACTTCCAATTCTGCAGCTACTACAACAGTCATTTCTGCTGCTGTAGCAACATCATCCCTCCCCGGACAAGCCACTCCCACGCCACCAACTTTGGTGGCTGATACGGCAGCGACATCTCCGTCGTCCCAAGCTTGCAATGGTCATCTACAGCGCATTTTTCTCAGCAACTTGCAGTCACGAGTTCAACAAAATCCAGCTGATCCTCTGGCAATCCGAGCAGTGGCTGCATTATACTGCCAGAAAAGGCCAATTGGGAGCTACCTACTAGTCCCTTGACCCCACCACAGCATTGCCCAGTCAGTCGGCAGTGCAACAAATGAAAGACTTTCACCACAGCTGTGCTGAATGCAAAAGCGCAGAAAGTGCAGCCTGCAATCCCCATTCCAGCTGTAGATTTCTGTCCCGCTAGCACTACAACTCTTCCTACCTTGCAAGGCTCGGGGCAGAATCCACCCAAGAGAAAGCGTGATGCTGTCCTCACCACTCTGAGCCCTTATAGCTGGCTTGATGATGGCGACAACTCCCGATGAAAAACACCCAGAACTGCTGGCAGCAGCAGGAACTCTTTTTATGCTAACCTTTTTTCTGCAGATTGCGGAGACGATGGTGAATCCAATACAAGACCGGGGCTGTGGAACCGACACCCTACAGCTGCTTCTTGTGGTGCATAACCCTGTGCAACTACAACCGTGACAGCAGCAGCACAACCTGCTGCTGCCGTAGTTACAGCAGTAGCACAACCTGCTGCAGCCGCAGCTACAATAGCACCAAAACTTGCTGCTACCATAGCAGGAGCAGTAGCTAAAACTATTGCTGTTGCAACACCAACAGCTAATCCTGCTACTGCTATTGCAGCAATAGCACATTCCGCTGTTGCTGGTGTAACAGCAGCAGCTCATTCTGCTGCTGCTGTTGTTGTTGCACCACCAATACCTGCTGCTGCTATAGCAGCAACATCAGATGTAGTTCTTGATGCTGCTGCTATAGCAACTGCAGCAAGCCAAGCTGCTGCTGCTGTAGCAATAACAGCAACCCCAGCTGCTGCTGCTACAGCAACAGCAGCAGCAGAGTTCAATTCTGCTGATGCAGCAGCAAGACAACCAGCTGCTGTAACAGCAGCTGAACCTGCTGTAGCAGCAGCAGTATCCAATTCTACTGCTGCCACAGCAGTTACTTCTGCTGTTGTAGCAGCAACACCCCTCCCCGGCCACACCACTCCCACGCTACCAGCTTTGGTGGCTAATATAGCAGTGACATCTCCGTCGTCCCAAGCTTGCGATGGTCAACTACTGAATATTTTTCTCAGCAACTTGCAATCACGAGTCCAATAAAATCCTGCTGATCCTCAGGCAATCCGAGTAGTGGCTTCATTGTACCACTGTTGGCGAGCTCGCAACGGTCGCGTCCACAATAAATCTTTCCCGTTGCCTAGAGTAATCGCTGCACTTGTTCATTTTAGCAAGGCCCAAGAATAACCTTCATCCAACGTGGGGAATTGGGATTCCAATAGCCTTGAAGGCTGTTGTTACCCCTCTGCATCCCATTGGGTTCCCCCCTATGATGGATTAAGGTGAACTTTGATGGCTCCATTAGACAGAACGGTGCGGCGGGCATAGGTGGAGTGGTTCAAGATCATGAAGGCAATTTCCTAGCAGCAATTGGTTCGAAGCTCTACACTCATGCCACTCTTACAGCAGAAGTGATGGGAGCCCTCATCGCGATGACAGCCGCCCAAGAGTGGGTGGATATGGCAGACGGGATTTGGATAGAGGACGACTCAGCCGTCACTATTACGGACCTTCACCGGGCAGCCAGAGGACACCCACCCGATAAGACCACGACCCAGATTGCCGACCTTTTTTGCTCCTTCAAGGCATTCCGGATATCTCATGTATACAGAGACGCTAATAGAGCAGTAGATTTTGTAGCTTCCTTTTCTTGTTTAGCTGATACAGAGTGGCGTAGGGGCATGTCCCTCCCACTCGATTTTTGTGCGATGCTCGATGAGGATCGAACTTTTTGTACCTGATGTATCTTTGTTTACTGTTATAGTTATATAGGCTACGGCCGAATTTCAAGGAACCCAAAACCCAGTAAAATGTCCTTGGATGCTAGTCATGAATCACCGCCGACGACCTCAAAATCTTCGCATGTCAAATTCTTCTTAGCAATTAGCTGGACAGCAATCAACTGGGATGCAGAAACATTTTACAACTATTCCTAGATGTGATGGTCAGCTGAGAGTGACTCAACCTGAAATCAAAACTCCTACTAAAGCTTCTCTTACTAATAAGGGCAAGGGAATTGTTGTTTCTTCTACTGCTTCTCCAAACCCCTTTGCAGTTTTATAGAATGCTAAGGGTTCTGCTTCCACTGCTCAACCTTCTTCTATGGTTTTGGATGCACTACCTACTCCTGTTATTTGTTCATCTCCTTCCACAGTACAGCTGAAGAAAAAGACATCCTTTAAGGCCTCAATAAAACGTGGTTCATCGAACTTGAAACCTAAGTCTATGGATCATGAAGATTTGTCCAATCTTCCTGCAACTTCAGTGATTTTGAAACGTCCGAGGTGTTCTCCTCATCTTGCTCCTCTTTCAACTCCTTCCTCATGATTGCAGCATTATTCTGGAACTGTCATTGGGCTCGTAAGCGAGCCACACGCAATTATCTCAAGGCTTTAGTACATGAACACTCCCCTTTTCTTGTATGCTTACTAGAAACTAGAGTTTTTACTCTATCCCATCGACAAGTTTATGTTTTAATTGGCCGACAATGGGGTTTTTTTCTTCTTCCTTCCGAAGGAAAATCTGGGGGTATTCTACTTCTTTGGTTACCTCATCTCTTACATGTGAATATTATGGCTTCCCACAAACAGGTGGTGGTTGCTAGTATTTCTTATTTAAATAAATCTCCTTGGCTTTTGGCAGCTGTTTATGCTCATAAAGATTATTTGTTACGACGCTTTGTTTGGGACACTATATCTTCTTTTGTTAATGATAATACCCCAACTATAATTGGAGGTGATTTCAATTGTATTCTATCTCAAGATGATAAGAAGGGAGGAAAGGCTTTCAAAGATAGTCCTGCTGTTTCAGAATTTGCTGACTGGATTACCCTGTCTGACCTCCACGATGTTTGGAGTGATGGCCCACGGTACACTTGGTGTAACAATAAACTTGGTTCATCTCGAATTTGGACCAGATTGGATAGAGTTTTCTTGAATTCTTGCGCTCTCACTGCTTTCTCTGGTTCTAACGTTTCTCATCTTACACGGATTGCTTCAGATCATTGTCCCCTCCTGTTGCATTTGGCACATATTGGTTTTAAACCCCAAGGAGCTCAACTTAAATTTTAGGATATGTGGCTTTCTTTTGTTGAGGCACGTGATGTTGTTCTCAAAGCTTGGCATAAACGTTGTAAGGGTTCCCCATCTACTGTCTTAAATCATAAATGCGCTAGAACTTTAAGATCTCTTAAAAGCTGGAACAAACAAGAGATTGGCGATTTATTTGCTAACTGCAATCAGCTTGTACAGCAGATTCTAGAACTTCAATATGCAGAAATTGACAATGCAGATTTTTCTCCATCTCAGCACTCCCTTCTACTCAACTTAGTCCGGGATCTTAATTCTGCTTTAGCAAAGATCGAAATTTGGTGGTGGCAACGTGAAAAGGTCAGATGGCTTTCCCAAGGTGACCGTAACACTACTTTTTTTCATAGAATGGCTAGTCATCGTCAAAGGAACAATCATATCCCTTACTTATTAAATCAACAAAACTAACATGTTGATGATGATAAGGGTATGTCTTCTTTGCTTTTCAATCATTTTACTTCCAAATGGAGACCAGTTATCTCTCCTATCAATTTTCCTGTCGAAGCTCATACCCTAAGCTAGAAGGCCAAAACCTGCTCGTAACCCAAATCTTGAAGCCTATAGCTTAATGGCCCAAGCTCGAAGCTCATAGCCTAAAGCCCATTTCTGAAGCTCATATCTTGGAGGTGTGTGCCCAAAGTCCGAAGCCTAAAGCCCAAATGCCCAAGCCTAAAGCTTAAAGCCCAAAGCAAAAATGCCTATGCTTAAAGCTTGAATCATGATAGCCTAAGCCTAAAGCTTGAATCCACTATGTGCAAGCTTGAAAATTGACACTTGAAGACCGCAGCCTGAAGCCTAAATCTCGAAGGCCGAAGGCTCATGGCCGAAGCTAGATGCCCAAATTCTTAAACCTGAAGACAAAAGTCCGAAGGCCCAAGCCAAAGCCCTAAATACAAAGCATGAAACGTAATGCTTAAAAGCCCAAGCCTGAAATTTGAAGCCTAAAGCCTAAAAGCCTGTGCCTAAAGTTCGAATCCTGATGGCCCAAGCCTGAAGCTTGAAACTTTTATGTGCAAGCTTGAAGACCGATGCTTGAAGACCGTAGCCTGAAGCTTGAAGATTGAAGGTCGAAGGCTGATGGCGGAGCTTAAGAATTGATGTGTATTCAAAGGCCCAAACTCGAAAAGAATCATCTTGCAGCCTAAAGCTCGAAGGCCCAAGAAGAAGCCCAAAATTCTAAGCCCAAATCTCGAAGGCCTAAGCCTAAAGCCCACAGACCGAAGGCCCAATCTTGTATCTCAAAGTCCAAATCCTGAAGGCTCAAGCCCGAGGCACAAAAGACTAAACTCGAATCCTTAAGCCAAATAGCCGAAGCCCGAAAGCTCAGACCCTGAGGGCCCAAACCTGAATACCTATCCCCGAAGATCGAAGCCCAAAGTTGCTAAACTAAAGCCTAATGCCCAAAGCCAGAAAACCAAAGCTAGAAGACTAAATCTCGAAGATAGAAGCTCATAGATTTAAGCCTAAAGCCCAAAACACGAAGCCCAAAGTCTCAACCCCAAGCATAAAGCCCAAAGCCCATAGGCACAAGCCTGAAGGCAAAAGTTGGAAGCCCGAAGCCCGAAGGCTTAAGCCTGATGCCCAAAGCCACAACTCAAAAGGCTGAAGCTTGAATTCTGAAGCTAAAAGCCTGTTGCCTTAAGCTTAAAGACTTAAAGCGAAAGCCTGAAGCCTATAGGCCCAAGCCTGAAGCTTGAAGCCCAATGCCTCATAGCCGAAGCCTGTGGCTTGAAGCCCGAGAGCCCAAGCCTGAATCCCTAACCCCAATGATCAAAGTCTGTCGGCATTAGCCTAAAGCTTAAAACCTAAAGCATGAAAGCCAAAGCCTCAAGCCTTAAGGCTCACGCTTTTAAAGCGTGAAGCCCAAAAGCACAAGCCTAAAGAAGAAAGCCGAAAGCCTGTGGCCCAAGCTCAAAACTTGAAGACTGAGGCCTAAGTTCGATGCTCGAAGCTCGAAACACGAAGACCGTAGCTCAAAGTCCTAAACTATAATACTGAAGCTAGAACCGTCGACCATAATCCAAAACCAAGCCAAAAGCCTGTGGCCCAAGCTTGAAACTTGAAGACCGAAGCCCAAGTTTGATGCTCGAAGCCCGAAACACGAAGACCGGAGGCCCATGCTCATAGCTCAAAGTCCCAAACTAAAATACTGAAGCTTGAAGTTGTCGACCAAAATCCAAAACCCAAAAATTGAAGCTTGAAGTATGGATCTCGAAGGCCCAAGCTTGCAGCTTGAACCACGAAATTAGAAAGCCCAAGTAGAATACTGAAACCCGAAGACCAAAGCCCAAAGCCCAAATACTGAAGGCCAAAAATACAAAAATTTTGGCGTTCTATTAGGGTTTAGGGTTAAAAACATTAGGCTCATGCACTAAATTTATCAGAACTAGCTTGGGCATTCACATTTGGGGCTTCTAGCTTTAGGCTTTGGCCTCCGAATTTTGAGTTTTGGAATTTGGGTATCGAGCTTAGGCATTAAGGCCTCGAGTTTTGGTTTTCAAGTTTGGTCCTTTGGGTTTTAAGCTTAGAGCTCAAGACTTTTTGCTTGGGCTCTCAGACTTCAAGCCCCAGACTTTAGTTATGAGGCATTGGGATTCAAGTTTCTAGATTGAGCCTATAGGCTTCGGGCTTTAAGCTTAAGGCAACGGGCTTTTAGCTTCGGGATTCATGCTTGGACATTTCGGGTAATGGCTTTGGGCTTCAGGCTTAAGCCTTTGGACTTCCAACTTTAGCCAAGCTTTGATGCCTGAAACCTAAAGCACAAACACCAAAATTACAATACCAAAGCCTGAAGGTCTAGACCCAAGTCCTAGAACCCTATGCCTAGAGCCTGAAGCTCAATTCCCAAAGCTTCAAAGTCTAAGGCCAATCGCGAAAACCTAAAATACAAAGCATGAAGCCTAATGCCCAAAAGCCCAAGCCTAAAATTTGAAGCCTAAGGCCCTGTTTGGTTGGAGGCCATCTTGGCCAGGCTATGGCCAAAATGGCCTCCAACCATTTTATTAAAATTAATAATATCATTTTTCATCCTAAATACATAAATTTTAATATAAAAAAATTATTTTATATTATATTTATACAATTATTAACACATTATATTTAGTTTTTTATTATTTTTAATAATTATATAAATATAATATAAAATAATTTTTTTATATTAAAATTTATGTATTTAGGATGAAAAATGATATTATTAATTTTAATAAAATGGTTGGAGGCCATTTTGGCCATGGCCTGGCCAAGATGGCCTCCAACCAAATAGGGCCTAAAAGCCCGTGCCTGAAGTTTGAAGCCTAAAGCTTGAAGGCCGAGGGCTGATGGCTAAAGATAGAAGCCCAAATTCTTAAGCCTGAAGCCAAAGTCTGAAGGATCATGCCCATAGCCACAAATTTGAAGGCCTAAAGCCTAATGGCTCGAAGCCTGCAGGTCGAAAGCCCAAGCCCGACGACTGAAGCCCAACGATCGATGGCCTAAGCTTGAATCCTAAAGCTCAAAGTTTGAAGGCCCAAGCCCAAAGCCTAAACCCCAAATACTAAAGGACTAAGCCCGAAGACCAAGGCTCAAATCCCGATGCTTCAACCTCAAAGGTCGAAGTTCCAAGACTAAACACAAAGAATGAAGCCAAAAGCCCAAATGCCTAAACCTAAATCTTGAAGCACATAGTGCAAAAGCCAATGCCTGAAGCACGAATCCTGATGGTACCGATGGCTGAAGCTAGAAGTGCAAATTTTTAAGCCTGAATCTAAAAGCCCGAAGCCCAAGCCCGAAGCCACAAGGCCTAAACTTGAAACCTCAAGCTCAAATCCTAAAGCCTAAATCATGAAGCTCAATGATCGAAGATTAAAGCTCGAAGCATGATGAATAAGCCCGATGGTCGAAGAGCGAAGCTCAAAGCTTGATGATCAAAATGCCTGAAGCCTGAAGCCTAAAAGCCCAAGCCCGAATCCCAAAGTTCCCATCTCGAAGTACGAGGGCCCGAGCCCAAAGTCTGAAGTCTGAAGGCCCAAGCCCAAATTCAAAAGGCCCAAGACCGAAGCACGAAGCCTTAAGCCTGAACCCTAAACCTTGAAGGTTAATGTCTAAAGCCTGATTCCCTAGCCCAAAGTTCGAATCTCAAATCCTAATACTTGATGCATGAAGCCTGAATCTTGAACCCTAAACTTCGAAGGTCAATGTCTAAAGCCCGAATACTTAAGCCTGAATCCCAAAGCGCAAAGGCCTATGCCCAAAGCCAGAAGGCCAAGGACCAAAAGCCTAGGCCTTCGGGCTTTGGGATTGGGCATTGAGATTCAGGCCTTAAGATTTGGGTTCATATTTTGACCTTCAAGCTTTCGGATTTAGGATTCAGGATTTGAGCTTGAAGCTTCAGAATTTGAGCTTTGGCCTTCGGGCTTAGTCTTTCGGGCTATAAGATTCTGGATTCCAGCTTCAGGCTTCAGGCTTTGGGCTTTGGCTTTGGGCATTAAGCTTTGGGCCTGGGACTTTGATGTTTAGGCTTAGAGCTTCAAACTTTGGGCTTCGAGGTTTAGGCATTAGCCTTCGAACTTTGGGCTTCAGGTTCTAGGCTTTGGGCATGGACCTTCGAGCCTTGGTATTGTAATTTCGGTCTTCAGGCTTTAGGTTTCAGGTATCAAGCTTGGGCCTTCTGGTTGCGGGCTTGGGCCTTCGATCGTTGGGATTTGGGCTTGGCACTTCAAGCTTTAAGATTCTGGCATGGGACTTTTGTCTTTAGGCATTACCTTTTAGGCTTGGGCTTCAGGCTCCGGGTTACGGTCATCAAGCTTGCACATGGAGGGTTGAAGCTTTAGGCATGTGCTTTTGTGCTTTGGGCTTCAAATTTCAAGCTTGGGCAATTGGGCATTAGGCTTCAAGCTTTTTATCGGGTATCAGGATTTGAGATTCGAACTTTGGGCTAGGGGAATCAGGCTTTAGACATTGACCTTTGAGGTTTAGGGTTCAGGCTTGAGGCTTCATGCTTCGGTCTTGGGACTTCTGATTTTGGGTTTGGGCCTCCAAAGTTTGGACTTTTGGCTCGGTCCCTCATACTTCCAGATGGGGACTTTGGGATTCGGGCTTGGGCTTTCGGGCTTCAGGCTTCAGGCCTTTTGATCATCTAGTTTCGAGCTTCGATCTTTGACCATCGGGCTTTGTTCATCAAGCTTCAAGCTTCGATCTCGAGCTTCGTGATTTAGGCTTTAGGATTTGAGCTTGAGGTTTCGAGTTTAGGCCTTATGGCTTTGGGCTTGGGCTTCAGGCTTTGAGGTTCCGGCTTAAAAGTTTGGGCTTCTAGCTTCGGCCATCGATCTTCAACCTTCGAGCTTCAAGTTTCCAGAAACAGTCTTTGGGCTTCGGTGTTCTAGTTTGCACATAGAGAGTTCAAGCTTCAAGCTTAGGCCATCAGGATTCATGCTTTAGGCATTGGCTTTTACACTTTGTGCTTCAAGATTTAGGTTTAGGCATTTTGGCTTTTGGCTTCATACTGTGTTTAGTCTTGGAACTTCGGCCTTTGAGGTTGAAGCATCAGGATTTGAGCCTCAGGGTTCGGGCTTAGTCCTTTAGTATTTGGGGTTTAGGATTTGGGCTTGGGCCTTCTAACTTCATGCTTAAGGATTCAAGCTTAGGCCATCGGTCATTGGGCTTCGGTAGTCGGGCTTGGGCTTTCGACCTGCAAGCATCGGGCCTTTAGGCTTTAGGCTTTAGGCCTTCGAACTTGTGGCTACAGGCATGATCCTTGAGACTTTTGGCTTCGGGCTTAAGAATTTGGGCTTCTATCTTTAGCCATTGGTCCTTGGCCTTTAAGCTTCAGGATTTGGGCTATGGTCTTTAGGGTTTGGTCTTCAAGCTTGCACATAAAGGTTTCAAGCTTCAGGTGACCACGATCTTCTCCCCTACGATAATGGCCGCCCCTGTGCCCCGCAGCTATAAAGCTCCCAAAGTCAACGACTACAACAGCCTCACCGACCCGGCCCAACATGTCAAACACTTTGAGAACGCCTTGGCGACAGGAGACCCCGTCTCAGACGCATACAAGTGTCGTCTCTTTCGAAATACCTTGACAGGGTTGGTGCTGGATTGGCTCGATGAAATCCCCCAGGGCTTCATCCAAAGTTTTGACCAATTCGTTGACCAATTCTGGACCAGATTCGGCACGTCAAAGACTACTTCCCAAACCATCCACGAACTCTGGCAAATAAGGCAGCGTCCGAACGAATCCCTGCGGGAGTACATGGACTACTTCTCGAAGATGAATGCGGAGACGAAGGACACCACGGATGATAGATCGACTATGATCTTCGTCCACAGCATCCTCCCAGGGAAACTTTATGATTCATTCGTCGATGACATGCCGAGAACGCTGATGGAGGCACAGTCGCGCGTCGAAAAAATGCATTCACATGGAAGATGCAAAAGCATTGAAGGCGAGTGCAGGGAAAGACCCTACAATGCATAACAAAAAAGGACGTCACCCCGAAAGCGGAACAAAGTACCCCTAAGAAAGCCTTTCAGGACCAGAAGTTCTCCCCACAAGGAAAGCGCAAGTTCGATATCGAGACTCCGCGCACTCCAACTCAAGTTTGCATTATCGAAGAGATCTTTTCGGCCCTCCAGGATAGGGGTTTCCGACAACCTCCCCAGCCAGGTGAGGACGCATCAAAATATTGCAAGTTCCATCAACGCTATGGCCACCTCCTACACGAATGTCACTCTTTTCGAGCACTGGTCAATGAGTACATAGAGAAGGGCCACCTCACTGGCTACAAGAAAGTCGAAGAGATGCTGTTAAAGACCACCAAAACCCTGTTCCCCCAAGGCGAACCACCAGCTCCCATGACTTGCTCGCCATCGAAGTCTAGTGGGAAGAAAGCTGTCCTGGCTATCTTCGACTTCTGCCAAATCAGCTCAACCCCAAGTCATCACCAGGTGCAAGCCATCGAAACCCCATCCTTTTTACCTGACATCACTTTCGGTGTAGGTGATTTTCCTACTGGGGGCATCAACCACGACTACCCTATAGTCATCGTCGCCAAAATCGAAGGGTGTGATGTCCACCGCACCTTGATCGACACCGAAAGCTCTGTCGACATCCTATACTTGCAGGCATTCAAAGAAATGGGGGTCGGCCAGTGCAAACCTCTCCCTCCTTCGATGACAGTCTCCAGCTTTTCCGACAACATCTATCTGCCCGCAGGGTTTGCTCCCCTGCACCTCTCCCTTCAAAACGGCCCCAGACGGGAAACAAAGTCAGTAGACTTCATCCTGATAGATGCACCTTCCGGCTACAACACGATCTTGGGGCAGCCATCGATGGCGCAATTTTAGATGGTGTCGTTGACCTTCCACCTCTACATCAAGTTCCCAATACCGCTCGGCATCACAACGATCATGGGAGACAGGGCATACGCCCAGAAATGTTTTGAGGCCAACATTCATCTCCACACCAAACACCTCGATCCCAGGGACTAGCTGCTCACGCCGGATGACCAGAATCAACAGTAACCATCTCTGATGGAAAATTTGTACTAATCTCCAAGGGTTTTCCTAAAAATAATATTCCCGCTCTGACGGCGCTACTTTCCGAGTATTTTGATGTGTTTGCCTAGGGACCCAAAGACTTGCCCGGATTGACAAAAGCATAGCTAAACATAAACTAAGCCTCAGTGCTGACATTTCCCCAGTCAGACAGAAGAAAAGAAATTTCAGTGGCGAGAAACAGTGTGCCATACGAGAAGAAGTTGAAAAGAACCTCGCGGTTGGCTTCATCAGGGAAATCGACTACCCCTCCTGGCTGGCCAATGTGGTCATCATAAAAAAGAGCACAGGCAAGTGGCGGATGTGCGTAGACTTCACCAATCTTAACAAAGCATGCCCCAAGGATTTCTACCCCTTGCTGAAATAGAGAGGCTAGTCGACTCCTCAGCCGGATACACCATGATGAGTTTCCTGGATGGCAGAACAAGACAAAAATCACACGTCCTTCATAAGCTACCATGGGACATTCTGCTATAGAGTCATGCCGTTCGGTCTAAAGAACGCGGGAGCTACTTACCAATGCATGATCGACAGAGTCTTCCGAGGACAAAAGGGGCGCAATATGGAGGCTTACGTAGATGACCTACTAATCAAAAGCTAGAGCGGAGTGGACCATCTCAAAGACCTCCGCGAAAAACTCGAGACCTGTTGGGTCCACAATATTAAATTGAATCCATCCAAGAGCATCTTTGGCGCTGCCTACAGAAAGTTTCTGGGCCACATGGTATCGGCCAGAGTGATTGAGGTTAACCCCGAAAAAATTAAGGCTATCCTCGACCTGGACCATACCCGAACAATAACAGACATTCAGAAATTAAATAGAAGAATTACGGCCCTCAGCAGGTTCATTTCCAGGATGGGGGACAGGTGTCTCTCGTTCTTCAAGGTGCTTCATGGAGACCACACTAGCTGGGACAACAACTGCCAGCAAGCGTTTGATTCCTTGAAGGAGTACTTGCTTTCACCTCCACTTCTATCTGCCCCTGCTCCTGGCGAAGACCTCCTCTTCTAAATCAGCACCACCGACAACTGCGTCTAATAACCGAACTCAGGTATGCCTTGCATGGCACCGAACTCAGGTATCCCGCTCTCGAAAAACAATCATTTGCGCTAATAACCGCTGTCCGCAGGTTGCGACACTACTTTCAGGCTCACTCAGTAAAGGTGATGACCGACCAGCCTCTCCGACGGATACTTCACTCCCCTAAAGTCTCCGGAAGGTTGCAAAAATGGGCGATCGAGCTCTCTGAGTTTGACGTTGACTTCATCTTGAGGGTAGCAGTGAAAAGCCAGGTCCTTGTAGATTTCATTGCCGAGCTCGCCACAACTGAACAACCAGAGACACCACAGAATCAACCACCTTGGGTTCTATATGTAGACGGAGCCTCCGGCGAACACATTCAAGGGGTTGGAGTCGTTCTCACCAGCCCCTGGGGAATCTGAGTTAAGAGGTCAGGGAAGATACGATTTCCCATCACGAACAACCAAGCCGAATACAAAGCCCTCATCGCTGGGCTCGAATTCGCGAAAGGCCTAGGAGCACAGTGCCTCCGCATTTACTGTGATTCCAAACTCATGATCACTCAACTCAGGGGGACATACCAAACCAAGGACGGAATGCTCAAGATGTACCTGCAGAAAGCCAAAGCCCTATTACAGCACTTTGCTCAAGCACAATTGCTCCACATACCCTGAGAGTTGAACACCACTACTGATGAATTGGCTAAAGACGAAAAGGGTGATGACCAAGATATCCTAACACTAGCGTACGACAGACCTGAAGTCTGCGAAGTAACCCCTATCCCCGAAGGATGGATGGACGAGATCTCGCGCTTCCTGAGAGAAGGCGAACTGCCGTCAGACAGGCACCAGGCTCGCAAACTCCAGGTGAAGGCCGCCAGGTACATCCTACTACAAGGACAATTATTCAGGAGTTGCTACTTGTGGCCCCTGGCAAAATGTGTCCGCGAGGAAGACACGAAGACTATACTTGAACGAATCCATGCCGGTGAGTGCGGAACGCACGCGACCTGGCAGAACTTGGCCCTTCAAATCCTCCTACAGGGCTATTACTGGCCACGCCTCCACAAGGATGCTAAATACTTCAGCAAAAGATGCCCTCAGTGCCAAATCTACTCGAACATCCATAGGCAACCCGCATCACAGCTCCAACCACTAGCAAGTTCGTGGCTATTTTCGATGTGGGGACTCGACTTTTTGGGCCCATTCCCTAAGTCGGGCAGGAACCTACAACATTCCTTAATTGCAACCTACTACTTTTTCAAATGGGTGCAGGCTAAGGCGATGGCACAACCAACAAGCTCAGGCGTCAAAAGCTTCATCTAGACACAACTCGTCTGCCGATTTGGAGTTCCCCTTTCTTTAATCTGCGATAATGGAACTGCTCTCACAGGCCGTTCCGTTTGAGACCTTTGCTCCGAAAATGACATCACTCTTCATTTTGCTTCAGTTCGGCACCCCAAGTCGAACGGTCAGGCTGAAGCAACCAAAAAGAACTTTCTCAAATCACTGAAGAGGAGGCTCAAAGGCGCCAGATCCTCATGGGCCGACGAGCTACCAGCCATCATTTGGGGACTTAACTGCACACCGACAGCCGCAATGGGTCAAACGCCGTACTTCCTGGTTTTGGGCAGGGAGGCACTCATCCCAGTCGAACTGGAGATATACTCCCCCCGAGTCGAAGACGCCAGTAACTTTGAGCTGCAACAACTTCCCGAATGGCGCCAACAAAATGACAGTAGTAGAAAACTCGAGCTAGATCTCCTCAAAGAAATAAGAGAACTAGCTGCACTTCGTCAGGCTGAACACAAAAGACGCATTATGACGAACAACAACAAACACATACGACGGAGGTCACTTGAAGAAGGCGACCTAGTCCTAAAACTGAGAACCACCACTAGGAGAGACATGCCTCCCGGAAAGCTCGACTCCAATTGGGAAGGCCCATTTATAATCCGCAATGCGCTTGGACCAAACACTTACAAGCTCGCAAGACAAAACGGGACCCTCCTTCCGCGGACATGGAACGACAATGATCTCAGATAATTTTATTCATGAACGTTGTAATTCAATTCACAAACATTATGATTGCAACGTGAAGTATCACCAAAATGGCTTCTCTAAAACTTGCGCCTACGCGACTGGCAGTCAAGGGCAATCCCCTTCTCGAAGTCCTAAGCACACTCCCTCAACTTGCGCCTACGCGACTGGCAGTCAAGGGCAATCCCCTTCTCGAAGTCCTAGGTGCCCTCCCTAAAACTTGCGCCTACGCGACTGGCAGTCAAGGGTAATCCCCTTCTCGAAGTCCTAGGCGCACTCCCTAAAACTTGCGCTACGCGACTGGCAGTCAAGGGTAACCCCCTTCTCGCAGTCCTAGGCGCACTCCCTAAAAGTTATGCCTACATGACTGGCAGTCAAGGGCAATCCCCTTCTCGAAGTTCTAGGCACTCCCTACGTGACTAGCAGTCAAGGGACACTTGAAACGTCAAGCCACCCAAACATCAGCTGTCATTTCGCAATAAAAATCAAAAGTCAACATTATCATTAGACATTTCACAAAAACCATTACAAACTCGGATTACAATCTACAAATAATCCCCTCTCGAAGCTTCAGAGGCTGTCTCTATTTCGATGTCGGCACCAGGAGTTCGAGGAACTGCTTCCAGAGGATCCCGCTATCGAAGGGGTGACATAGCAAGTGCCTCCCTTACACCCTCCTCTGACTCCATCTGCGAACCCTGCTCAGCAGCTTCCGCCATCCTTGCCAACTCAGCCGCATTGGGGGGGACAACCACCTTCATGGTGGACACGAAGGCGAACTGCCGATCGAGCCTTTCCGCCGACATGTTGAAATAAGCTCACTTGTATGACTGGCTTCACGACCTAATACACTCTGCCGTGTCCAACCCTTTGAGGTCTTCGTGCCTCACCATCCCCCCATCGAGAAGTGCAGAACCGAGCAGGTTGACTGAACTCTCCAACGCCTCCTTGATGATGGCTTTGAACTCCAATGACCTCCAAAATTCGGCGATCACCTCTTCGCGAACGCCCTCGCAATTTTGGTCAAAGATTCTTCAAGCAAGCATTACAACTCAGTTTCTCGGCAGGCAGACTCTTCGAGCCCCCTCATCGCAGACCGAAGTCGTCTTTCGGTGAGGCGACAACGACTGTCCAACTCACCGAGCTTCAGCTCTGCCACCTTCTCTCGCGCCTCCTGCACCATTGCTTCTCGGCCAAGCTGAGGCAAAAACACCTTGAGGGATGTTAAAAAATAGAGAGAAGTCAAAGTGAGAGAGTCGAAGGAACTTACTACCCTCACGACATCAACACATCGAGAACTGCGCGCGGCCACCATGCTCAGCCTTCTTGCCTTAGCACTTCAATCCTCACCGACCCTCTCGGCACTTCCTTCAGCAGAAGTCATCTCCATTTGGGCGCCGGCCTCAGTCGAAGCATCATTACCGTGTTCTTCGGCACTATCGCTAATCTGGACATCATCTATATACGCTAGGTCATCTTCGCTGCCCGTCCCTGAAGACACACCTTCAGCAGCCTTCCTCCTCTGACTTGGGCGTGCCGAAGGGCCGCCTCGCTCGTGGGGAACCCTCTTGCGCCCGATTTGATGGAGGCGAAACCACTCCAACTAGAGATCCGAGCGCCCTGCAAAAAGGCGTCAGTCCAAGCTCGAAAACACGGGCTAAAGTTAATTCCACTTACCAGTATAACCCCGCACATTGTTCTCCAATTCCCGCAAATAATCCTCCGCATTGTGGACGTGCGTCCAGATCTCGTCCATGACCCGGAAGTAGGGGTTTTCGAAGCCAACACCGTCGCCCAGAAACTTAGCCTCACCAACCTTCCTGGGGACATTATACCTAACTTTGCCAGCAGCAACGAAGAAGAATCGCTTGTACCAATCAGCAAAGTCGGTATCCTTGACCTTGATAACCGGACAATGCCTCCCCTTCAGAACAAAGCAACCATGAAGACTGGGGTTGGCCTCCCAGCGAAAAACTCCCTTGAAGATCTCGATATCCCAGGGAACCCCTCGTCGCTGCAACTCCTTGATGAGACAATAAATCATCATCAGGGCGTTCGGTGGGAGCTGCGTCGGGATGATACCGAAGTAGTTGAACACATTCACAAACTCCGGCTGGAAAGGGAGGAAGAGCCCCCCCCCGCAGATGGTGGAGGCACACCGCAATCTTCCCCTCTGGTGGGCTCTTGAATGTCATCCCCTCTGAGGAGAATTCGAGCCCAACCTGGGGGTCACGCCCCCAAACTTGTTGGACCTCCGCCTCGAACGTATGCGGCGGAAGACAACACACCTCCCCGGCAACCCGTCCAAAATCTAGCCACATCTCTCGCACCCGGCTACGCGACCTTTTCACCATCTCGGCCTAAAATAACTTCGGCAGGGACCACAAGGGGAAGTTTTATAGGCCTCCCAGGAGGTTTGGCTTCCCGAGGTCGACACCTAAGCCCACACCACCTCGGGCCGAGCAATTAGTCACATCACACCATTACAAGAAGAGGCGAAAATCCTTATTTCATTACAATAAGATTTTCATACAGAAGGGAGATTCAAAAAAAAAAAAAAAAAAAAGGAGGAGAGAGGGGGGGAACATAAAAGAAGAAACCCTAATCTAGCGACACCCTGAACTCCGGAGATTGTAGCAACCCACAAATGGCGCGAGCAAAGTGTTTTCGGCGGCGATTCCTTTCCTCCAACTCTTTGACACGAGACACCATATCGGCTTTCTCTTTCTCCAACACTTCGACTCACGCCCTCGCTGCTACCAAGTCGATCTCCTGACAGGGGCACTTCGCCTCCAGCACTTCAAGCACCTTCGCTACCTCAACGGGTCCAGCCTCCGGAGACTCGCCAAGATGTTATCAACCTTCTGCTCCAACCCTGGCACCTATTTCCGGGTTGCCCCGGTCTTCTCGACATTCTCGAGTTTCTGACAGATCGAGCGGGCGGTGTATCGCGCATTGAACAAACTGGACGCGAGGCCAGCACCCTCCACAGAGGCGTCCGCCCCAACCGAGTAGCCAGACCGCTCCGATGCGACCGACGCCCCCAGCTTGGGCATCGGCTCCTTCACTGCATGGACAAAAGGGTCGACCAGCGGCGGGACTGCCCACATCGAAGATTGGACCCCGTCGATCCCCATAATGCTGGTGCCCATAACCCGAACACCAGCACTAGGCCCGGCAGTTGGCCGTGGAGCTGCTATTATCAAACCTCGCGAACTCCCTTGTTTGGCAGGGGCTCTCTCCGGAGGAGGGGAGCCGCATTCCTAAAGCCCGAAACTCGAATTCTGAAGCTTATAGGACCAAGTTTGAATCCCAAAGTCTAAAGGACTAAGCCCAAAGTCCAAAGCCTCAAGCCCCAAAATTTGCAAGCTTGAAAATCCTGATGTGTGCCCAAAGCCTGGAGCATAAAGCCCAAATGCCCAAGCCTAAAGCTTAAAGCCTAAAGTGAAAATGCCCATGCCTGAACCTCGAATCCTGATGGCCTAAGCCTGAAGCTTGAACCCACTATATGCAAACTTGAAAATCGACGCCCAAAGACCATAGCTTAAAGCCTGAATCTCTAAGGTTGAAGGCTCATAATCGAAGCTAGTTGCCTAAATTCTTAAACCAGAAGCCAAAAGTCTGAAGGGCCAAGCCAAAGCCTGAAATAAAAAGCATGGAGCCTAATGCTTAAAAGCCCAAGCCTAAAATTTAAAGCCTAAGGCCTAAAAGCCAGTGCCTGAAATTCGAATCCTGATGGCCCAAGCCTGAAGCTTGAAACCTTGATATGCACGCTTGAAGACTGAAGCTTGAAGACCGCAGCCCGAAGCTTGAAGCTTGAAGATCGAAGGCCGATGGCTAAAGATAGAAGCCCAAATTCTTAATCCCAAAGGACCATGCCCGTATCCAGAAGTTCGAAGGCCTAAAGCCTAAAGGCCTGAAAACTGAAAGTTGAAAGCCCAAGCCCGAAGACCGAAGCCTGATCACCGATGGCCTAAGCTTGAATCTTGAAGCTTGAAGTTGGAAGGCCCAAGCCCAAGGCCTAAACCCCAAATACTAAAGGGCTAAGCCCAGAGCCCGAGGCCCAAATCCTAAAGCTTCAATGTCAAAGGCCGAAGTTCCAAGACTAAAACACAAAGCATTAAGCCTAAAGCCGAAATACCCAAACCCAATTCTTTGAGCCTTGCATGAAGCACGAATCCTGATGGCCTAAGCCTAATTCTTGAACCTTCTATGTGCAAACTAGAAGACCGAAGCCCGAAGCCCGAAGACCATTTCTGGAAACTTGAAGCTTGAAGGCCGAACACGGATGGCCAAAGCTAGAAACCTAAATTCTTAAGCCTGACTCGAAACCCAAGGGCCAAAGACCCAAGCCCAACCTGAAAGCTGAAGCACAAAGCCAAAAACCTAAAGACCTAACCTTGAAGCCAAAACCTTATAGGCTTGAGCTCTAATCCAGATGGCCAAAACTTTAAACTTGAAGCCAAAACCTTGAAGGCTTGAGCTCTAAGCCAGAAGGCCTAAACTCGAAGGCTCATGTCTAAAGCATGAATGCTTAAGCCCGAAGCCAGAAGCTCGAAGGTCAAAAGCTCAAGTTCAGTGGGTCGAAGACCCAATACCTAGCCCGGAAGACTACGATCAAAATTTGAACCCCCAAAACTGAAGTTCCAAGCCCAAAGCGTGAAGCCTAAAAGCCCAAGCCTAAAGACCGAAACCTAATAACCGAAGGCCTACGCTTGAATCCTAAAGCCCAAAGTTCGAAGGCCGAACCTCGAAGCCTGAACTCCAAATACTGAAAGACTATGCCCAGAGCCCGAAGCTCAAATGCCAAAGCTTCAAACTCTAAGGCCAATGCCTAAATGCCAAAGCTCAAAATTTGAAGCCCAAATCGCAAAAGCCCATGCCTGTAGCACAAAATTGTAAAAGCCTAGGCCTGATGCTTGAACCCTCCATGTTCAAGATTGATGACATAGCCTGAAGTCCAAAGCCCAAGCCCAAAAGGTCATGCCTAAAGACCAAAGTCTCATGCCAGAAGCTTAAAACTTGAAGTGCCAAGAACGAATCTCGATGACCGAAGGCCCAAGCCTACAATCTGAAGGCCCAAGCTTGATGCCTGAAACCTAAAGCCCG
>JAEMOT010003662.1:71621-97849 GCA_019297695.1 Apostasia ramifera
CGCTCGTTGCCTGCGATTGCTCCGCCCGCGCCGCCAATCTCGCCCGCCGACCGCCGCGCCTCGCCATGCCTCCACCCGCCTTTGCCCCAGACGGCTCTCCGACCTCTGGCGATGTTGTTGCCACTATGATAGCGGGGTTCTGCCACCTCTGCTCTACCGTTTGGTGCGCCTGAGTGCCACCTACAGGTGCTCGATTGCCGCCGCCTTTGTTCCAACCGATCCGCTTGCCACCGGTGACGCGGTCACCTCGACTTCTCTCCTCCAATCGCCCCACTTTGCCGCCTCCACTTTGCTGATTGACGGTCTCCCTCGCCAGTGCACTACGGCGATGCGCTCCATCAGCCTTGCCTTCACCCTCTTCACTGCCCACTCAGCTTGGGCGATTCTGCCTCGGCACTCATCTACCTCGGGTAAATTCTTTCTCGAACCCCACTAAGCTGATTATTTGATTTCAATATAAATTATTCGCTTGACTTGAATTATTTATTTGGCTCTAATTGTGTGATCTGATATTTCTTGTGTGTCAATTACTGTTGAATTTAACTGTGAGACGTCTGTCCTAAATTCCTAAACCTCGGATCTGATTTATTGAATTTAAACTGACGCCCTAATCTAAATTGATAAATTCTTATTTATCATACGATCCAATTTAAGTTTAATTTTAAAATATCTTAATTTACGGGATTCAAAAATCTTATTTATCATATAATTTATCTAGAAAATATTTTTCTCTTAATTAAAATAATTTGCAAATTAGTTTTGCTGAATATAAATATAAAATATCATTGGCACCTTTTTCCATCCTGCATCACTAATGCCCAAATGCCATGCATGAAATTTGAAGCTCAAAGCACAAAAGCCCACGACTGATGCTCTAATCTCGATAGCCTAGGCCTGAAGCTTGAACCCACCATGTGCAAGCCTGAAGACCATAGCCCGAAGACCATAGCCCGAAGCTTAAAGCTCGAAGCTCAAAGCTCGAAGCCCAAACCCTAAGCCCAAAAGGTCATACCAAAAGCCCAATGGCACACGCCAAAAGGCGAAAGCCAAAAGCCTAAAGCTTATCCCCAAATCCCGATGACCGAAGGCCCAAAACTGCAACATGAAGGTCCAAGATTGATGCCTGAATCCTAAAGCCCGAAGACTGAAATTGCAACACCAAAGCTCGAAGGTCCATGCCCAAAAGCTCATGCCCCTAGCCCAAAGTTTGAAACCCAAAGCCCCCTGGTGCACGATGCCCAAAACCTAAAGCCTAAATCCCAAAGTTCAAAGCCTGAAGCTCGAAGACCAAAGGCTAATGCCCAAACTCAGAAGGCCCAAACCCGAAGGGCGAAGCTGGATCCCGGAATCCTTAAGCATGAAGCTAGAATCCTAAAGGCCGAAGCGTGAAGCCCAAATTCTGAATCCTGAATGCCGAAGTCTAAAGTCCAAAGTCTAAGGGCCTAACCCCAAGGCTCAAGTCCAAGGTACGAACCTTGAAGGCCCATGCCTCAAGGCCAAAGACCAAAACTTGAAGGCCAAATCCCAAAATCCCTGGCCCAATTTAGAAGGCCAGAGGTCTACGTCTGAAGATTAAAGTCGGATGCCTATAGCTGAGTCCAGATGTCCCAGGAACAAAGCTCGAGACCCAAAGATGGAATCTTGAAGCACAAAGCCCAATGGTCTAAGCATTAAGCCCGAAGCTCGAAGGCCCATCCTTGGAGATCAAAGCCCAAAGCCCAAACTGTGAAGCATACAAGCTCAATTCCAAAGCTAGATGCATGAAGCCTAAAGCCCGATGTCCCAAGCCTAAAGCCCAAAGTCTTAAGCTCAAATCCCGAAACCCCAAGGTAAATGCCTAAATCCCAAAGCCCGATAGCCCGAAGCCTAAATCCCGAAGCTCAATGCCTTAAGTGCGATGCCTAAACGTCCAAGCTTGAAGTCCCAACCCTAAGCATTAAGCCCAAAGCCCATAAGCCTGAGCTTGAAGACAAAAGTTGGAAGCCCAAAGCCTGAAGTCCGAAGGCCTAAGCCTGAAGTCCAAAGCCCGAAGACCCAAGTCCAAAGACCTAACCCTGAAGGCCCAAGCTTAAAACCCATAAGCTTAAGCCTAAAGCCATAAGGCCCAACCTTGTAACCTAAAGTCCAAAGCCCAAGGGCTCAAGCTAGAAGCACAATGGCCTAAACCCAAATCCTGAAGCAAAAAAGCCAAAGCTTAAAGCCTCAAGCCCCGAAGGCCTAAGCCCGAATCTCTGACCTAAAGCCTAAAACCCAAAGTTAGAAAGCCATAGCATAAGCCTGAATCTCGATGACAGAAGCTTGCAGCTTGAAGCCTAAAGTCCGACGGCCCAAGCTCATCTTTTGAAGCCCGAAGCTCAAAGTCCAAAGCTAGAAGCCCAAAAGCCTAAGCCCAAATCTTGGTGGGCCAAGAGTCGAAGCCCAAAGCTTGAATCCCGAAGGCCCAAGCTGTAATCCTTAACCATGAAGATCGAAATCGGATGGCACAAGCTTGAAGCTTAAAACCTAAAGTCTATAGGCCCATGCCTGAAGCTTGAAGCTTAATGACTCAAAGTTGAAGTCTATGGCTTGAAACCTGAGAGCCCAAGCATGGATCCCTAGCCTTGAAGATCAAACTCTGTCAGCACTAGCTTAAATCTTAAAACCCATAGCCTAAAGGCTCAAGCTTAAAGCCTGAAAGCCTAAAGGCTCAAGCTTAAAGCCTGAAAGCCTAAAGGCTCAAGTCTAAAGCCTGAAGTCTTAAATAAAGGCCCAAGACCGAAGCATGAAGCTCGATCCCCAAAGCCTTAAGCATGAAGTCTATATCTCGAAGGCCAAAACATAAAACCTGAAGTCCAAAATGAAGGCCCAAGACCAAAGCATGAAGCTCGATCCCCAAAGCCTTAAGCATGAAGCCTGCATCTCGAAGGCCAAAACATGATACCTAAAGCCCGAAGCCCATAGCCAGATACCCGAAGCCCAAAGCCCAAAGCTAAAGCCCGATGCCCGATGCCCATTGTCGGAAGCCAGAAGCTCGAAGCTTGAAGCCCGATGCCTGAAGGTTGAAGCTAGAAGCTCGAAGCCCAATGGCCTAACCCTAAAGCTATTGATGTGGGAAGTAGAGGATCCTGTGAAACACAAAGAGAAAAAGAGTCCTGAGAAATAGCAGCATGCAGAGAGCTAAGCCTGATGATTAAGGCTTAAATAAGAGTAATACGCACCCAAAATAGCACACAGAGATTTAAAGTAATTTAGGGAGAAAATCCCCTACGTCCACCAGATGATTAGTGAGATAATTTTAGTGGTAAAGAATGGGGGTGGTTGTAAAGACCAGTAAATTGTGAAAAGACAAAAGAGAGAGTGAAAGAGAGAGAGGGAAAGAGCTTCCTTATCTCAAGCTCTATTATAAGTTGATAGAAGGATAAAGACGTGGCTAATCCAACCCTTTTTCCTGCCTTCTCTCCCTTCCCACCTGAAGCCTGTTCAATGGCTTTTATAGGTAGGAGGGAGTAGAGCTCAACCCGAATTTGCTGGAAGAGGGTAAAATATTCAATTGCTGAGTCCGCATTGGTGGTCCTACTATTATCGGTCACTAAAGGAGTTGGAAGTAGTAGAAGGAGAACTTTATTTCTTGATTCTAGTAATTCTTCTAGGGGACTGTGATGGCTGAAGCATGTGGACTTTTGGTTTATGTGCCTGGAAGAAGCATGCTATATTGAAAAATAATGAGGTCATGGTACACTAACAGATGTAGCTAAGATACATCGTTATCAATATTTGCAGGAAAATGTCCTTGAATCATCGGGATCAAGGTTTTACCGTATCCTTGTGGCCGAGACTAGTGACTTGCAAGAAAAATAATAAAAATGATAGAGAGGTTAATACCCATGGCGCTACATGTATTGCCGAGATGCAGTGCTGGAACCAAGTGTTAACAACAGCCCCTCGCATTGTTAGGGCATGAACATTAATGTGGGTCCTAAAATGCGAATCATTGTGATGGTGGATGTGCTACCCAAGGCCTGTCAGAATAAAGCTAGAGTGGTGCCATGCTGATTCACATTCTCCTCCACCATTTCTAAAAATCCTGCAGAAAGGGAGTAGATTTGTTAGAGGGATGGCTGGGAGCCACAAGTAGAAGATTCTGTCGGGTCTTCCTCCGAAGAAGAAGAGGGCTAGCAACCCTCCATCAGGCTCCTCTCCTCCTCTAAAGAAGAGAATCTTGGAACCCTCTTATGGATCGCCAAGATCGGCGGCTAAGGATACTATCGTGGTGCTTCAGGAAGAAGAAGCAGGGGCTCCGGCTGTAGTTCCATCAGGGGAGATGCCATCAGCTAAGGTTCCCAGAGCTCTGATGCAAACTCTAGAGTCTACACAAGGACCTACAATAGAGGAAAAGGCAGTGGAGGCGGTGAACATCTCTCACTCTTCGGTCAAGGTGCCTCTGAAGGCTGTAGGGCAGAAGGAGCTGAGTGTAGTGCATCAGATGCTCGTGAGAGAAAGCCTCAACCCATGAAAGATCCTATTCAAAGATGAGAATATTGAGCAGTTCCTTCCTACGGTAGGGGTTACGCTTGCGAGGGGACTATCAAAAACGCTCCTAGTGGTTTGCAGCCCTACTCCCCTTGGTAAGCCAGTCCCTCCTCCTTCTATGGCAAGGAGGCCTTCCTTTCCTTGTCTTCTTCCGGCGAGTGATCGAGGTGATGAGAAGAAGGAAGAGAAGGGAAGGAAGAGAGAAGGAGTCAAGATGGAGGAGGCTATTAAGAAGAAGGAGGTAGTTCCCTGGGCTGCCCTTAAGATAAGAAGAGGAGAGGAAAAGATCTTAAGAGGCACCTTTCACATAGTGGAGATGGTAAATAGTATAAATAAAAAGATTGAGGAGGGGAAAATGTGCTATCTTAAGAGAACAGCAGAGCTAGAGAGGGCTTTGGCGGCGGGCACAGAACAATCCCGAGCTAGGCAGGATAAGGAGTTAAGGAGGTTGCACAACTTAGAGGAGAAGTTGACCTCCTTAACTCTTAAGAATGTGAAATGGGCAGGCAAAGCCGAGGTTGTGAGGGGAGAGTTCCACCGCACTATGTTGGACATAGGCTAGGCCTATTCTTTCCACATCAACAATCTCTAGAAAAGAGTAAAGAAATTAGATGATGAAAAAGAGGCTTTGAGAAGAGAGAGAAATAGGCTTAGGGGTGAGGTCATGGATGCTAAGGAAGTAGAGTCCAAGGCGAAACAAATGGCCTTCAAGACCCATCGCCAGGACGAGCTGCTGAAGTCTAAGATACGCTTCATGCGTGCCCTGATAGATAATAGCATGGGATGGAGAAGGCGACGTATGGAGGACCTAGAGGAGGCAGTGAGGACAGCAGTGAATATCATCAGCACCTCAGCCATAGGTCACCATGTGAAGAGCCAAGCAGCCTTCGATGTTCTCCTATAAACACTGATTGATGTGAGTATTCTAAATCAAAAAAACATCAGAGGTCTAGCCGTTCTTCTTTTCTGTAGCCCCAAGGGTCCAGACAGGTTTTTTGACTCTAGGAGCTATGGTTCAGGGGAGATTCCCCCCCTAGGTGCCTACGCTGGCTGGGGATATCAGCTCGCCTCTCCCCGCAGAGGTTCTAATGAAGGCCAAAGTACTCCTAAAGCATAGCAACAAGATCGCCCCAAGGGCTGGGAATGATTTTCTTCCTTTCTTTCTTTCTCATCCTCCAACCCATCATCAACATGTTTGAAGGAACAATCAGAGAAAAGGGATCTCCGAAAAGACCATGGAGGGTGTGTTGTTCTGTTGAGGAGCAGTATAGGTCAATCTCAATGGGAGGTTTTTCTTATATTTGAGATTTACACTATAACTCTAATTGTCTATGATCTGAAGCCTTATATTTTTCTTTGATTTCATTTCATGTCCTGTACTCAATAGAGAAATATGTAAGAGTAAAAAAATGAGATTTGTAACAAGTTTTATTATAGAAAATATTTCTTTGAAAACTTGCTCTAAAAGAATCCTGTTTATTATGCTTTCCTTCTTTTGTCTCCTTTCTCTTTTGTTTGAAAAAAATAGTAAAATATTAGAAAGAAAAGAACAGAAATTTTATGAACTTATAAATTCAATGGTAAAATCTAAAGTTAAAAGGTTCCAAAGACCAATTATCATCATGGATGATGTTATGCTAGATAGGTGGAACATCGAATGACAATTAGTTGAGAATAAAATGGGCAACGCAACTTGATGTTTGGAAACATGGTGCACAATATCAGGAAGAGTGTAGGTGATGGGACGCTTCAAACTCTAAGGCCAAAGGCTAAAGCCTAATGCCCAAATGCCCAAGCCTTAAATTTGAAACCCAAATAGCAAAAGCCCATTCCTCAAGCTCAAATCCTATCGCCTTGGCCGGATGCTTGAACCCTCCATATGCAAGCTTGAAGACTATCGCCCAAAGCTTCAAGCTTAAAGCTCGAAGCCCAAAGCCCGAAGCCAAAATCCCAAGCCCAAAAGGTCAGACCAAAGACCAAAGGGTTATGCTAGAAGCTTAAAGCTTGAAGTTTTATTCCCAAATCCCGATACTTGAAGGCCCATGCTTACAACTAAAAGGCCTAAAGCCCGAAGATCAAAATTGCAATAGCAAAGCTCGAAGCCTAAAGCCTAAAGCCAAAAGCTTAAAGGCAGAAGCTTGAAGCCTGGAAACCCAAATCCAAAGACCGAAAGCCAAAGCTTGAATCCTGAAGCCCAAAGTTCAAAGGCCGAATCCCGAAGCTTGAACCTCAAATACTGAGAGGCTATGCCCGAAGTCCGAAGCTCAAATCCCGAAGCTTTAAACTAAGGCCTAAAAGATAAAGCCTGAAGCCTAATGTCCAAATGCCCAAGCCTGATATTTGAAGTCTAAAGCGCAAAAGACCATGCCTAAAGTTCGAATCATGATGGCCTAAGCCTGATGCTTGAACCCTTTATGTGCAAGCTTAAAGACCATAGCCCAAAGCGTGAAGCTCGAAGGTCGCAGGCCAAAGTTAGAAGCCCAAATTCATAAGCCTGAGCCAAAAGTCTGAAAGCCCATGCGTGTAGCCACAAGTCCTAAACTTCAAGCCCGAAGGCCGAAGGCCCAAGTCTAATGTCTGAGATTAAAAGGCCAAAGCCCAACCTGAAAGCTGAAGCCTGAAGCTCAAAGTCTGATGTTCAAAGCTAGAAGCCTAAAGACCTAAGCTTGAAGCCAAAACCTTAAAGTCCTATGCTCTAAGCCAGAAGGCCTAAACATGAAGGCTCAAGTTTGAAGCTTGAATGCTAAAGCCCGAAGCCCAAATTCTCGGGATTTGGGCTTGGGCCTTCGGACATTAAGTTTTGGGCTACAAATTTCTGGCTACGTGATTCAGCCTTGGGCCTTTAGAGTTAGGGATTTTGGGTTGGGCTTTCAAGCTTTTAGCTTTAGGCTTCAAGCACATGCCTTCACACTTTGGGCTTTGGATTTCGAGTTGAAGGCATCAGGCTTGGACTTTTGAGTATCGGGCATCAGGCTTCAGGCCATGAGCTTCATGCATTGTGCATCGTTCTAGGAAGCAGCCTTGAGGCCATTGCTTTGTGCATCAGGTTTCGGGAAGTAGGCTTCGGGCTTCAAGCTTAAGGCATGGAACTTCAGGCTTTAGGCTTCAGGCTTTGAGATATGTGCTTGACCCTTTAGGTTTTTGTTGATGTGAGATGTGGGGATCCCAAAAAAGAGAGAGAGAGACCCGGAAGATGGCAGCACGCAGAGAGTTAAAACACCCAAAGCAGCACACAAAGATTTAAGGTGGTTCAAGGTGGAAATTCTCTACATCCACTTGGTGATCGAGTGAAGGATTCCACTATGAAGAGAGAGGAGATGGCCAAAAAGACCAGTACAATACTCAGTGAGCTAAGGAGAGAGGAAGAGAGAGCTCCTCCTTTGCGGCTCTAATACAAGAAAAACAAGAAAAAAAGTATTGCTTTTGCCCTGGTTTCTTCACCACCTTCTTGTTTCTTTTTTTTTTTTTCATCCGTCCTCTTTGTCGTGGCTTGTTCACTAGATTTTATAGCTGCAATGCAGCAGAACCCTGGTTTCCCGAAAGGAGATGAGTATTTTATTACTGAATCTGTCCTAGTGGTCTTTCCACTGATGGCCACTGGGGGAGCTGGAAGTAGTGGATGAGGAGCTTAGCCTTCTCGATTGTGGTGATCCTTTTAGGGATCCGCATCGGCTTGAGCATGCGGGTCCTTAGTTTGTATGCCAGGGGGAAGCATGCTACCTTGGAAATGGTATGGTCATGGCACGCCGATAGTAACAGGTAAAGCGGGGGAACATCATCATCGACATTACTGGTAGACGATTGGAATGTCAGACCCGATAGTTGACTAAAACCCCATCCATGAGGTTGGACTCCTGCAAAGAGAAAATAATGATAAAGAAGAACAAGGGGTTGGACTTCCCAGAACGCCATTTGTATGGTTGAGATGCAGCACTGGAGCCACGTGTTAACATCAGCCTCCCGCATTATCAGGGTGCGAATATTAATGTGGGTCTTGGAATGCGAACCGTCGCGGCGGTGGATGCGCTGCCCGAGACCTGTCAAATAAAACTGGAGCGACGCCCTACCAATTCTCATCCCCCTCCACTTGTTTTGAAGATCCTGCAAGGCCGATAATTGTTAGAGATGGAGAGCAGGCATAGGTGGAAGATTTTGTCTGGCCTTTCTTCAAAGAAAAGGAGGGCTGACAGTTCTCCGGTTGATGCCTCCTCCCCTGAGAAGAATAAACAAATGAAACCACCGGCGAAGGAGCCGGAAGCAGTGGTGGAAGTCACCGAGGTGCCTAGGAAGGAGGAGTGAGGGCCCCTGTTGTGATTCCTGTTGAGGAGATGCCACCAATCAAGGTTGTTGGGGTCTTCGTGGACGCTCTAGAGTCCACACAAGTCTCTAAAAGGGAGGAGAAGGCGACTGAAGTAGTAGGCATCACCAATTCCCCGATCAGGGCGCCTCAGAGGACTAAAGTGTAAACGGAGGTGAGCGTAGTGCACCAGACACTCACGGGGGTGAGCCTCAAGCCAAGGAAGATTCTGCTCAAGGATGAAAACATTGAGCAGTTCCTTCCCAAGGTTGGGCTAACCCTCACGAAGGAGCCAGCGAAGGTGCCCCTAGTGATCTGCGATTCTGCTCCTCTCAAAAAGCCAATTTCTCCACCCACTAAAGTAAGGAGACCCTCTTTCCCCCGTCTCTTCCCGGCGAGTGCCCGGGGCTAGGAGAAGAAGGAAGAGAAGGACAAGGAGAAGAGAAGGACAAGGAGAAGAGAAGAGACAATGGAAAAGGGGACTAAGGATAAGAAGGGGGCTCTCGAGGTTGTATCTGAAGTCGCCCCTGGCATTGAAGGGACAGAAAGCAACTTGAGGGAGAAGTTATTTGAGATAAGAAGGGAAGAAGAGAAGATCCTGGAGAATGCCTCCCAGATCTTGGAGGTGATGAAAAATGTAAAGAGTCAGGAGGAAGGGGAAACTCGCCTCTTTAGGAAGATGGCAGAGTTAGAGGGTGTTCTATTGCAAGTTGCGGAGCGCTCTTAAGTTGATCATAAGACGGAGCTAGGGGAGCTAAAGAAGTTGGAGGATAGGATGTCTTTCCTAGCTTCGAGCAGCTCAGAATGGGCTGGTAAAGCAAAGGCTGCGAGGGGAGTGTACCATCGCACCATTCTAGACATAAGGCAAGCCCATTCTGTTCATGTTAAAGACATCCAGAAGAGAATAAAGAATCTGGATGATGAAAAGGAGGCTTTGAAAAGGGAGAAGGAGAGGTTTAAGAGGGAGGTCGCAGATGCCAAGGAGGCAAATTCCTGAGCAAGATAGGCAACTTCTGAGGCCCAGCGCTGGAATGATCTGCTGAAAGCTGAGGTACGCTCCATGTGCGCAATGGTGGAGAACAGTGCTGGCTAGAGGGGGTGTCGCATGGAGGACCTAGAGGAAGCAGTGAAGAGGGTAGTGAATATCATCAGCGCCTCAGCAGTAGGCCATCATGTAGTCAGGCAGCCTTTGATGTTCGCCTGCAAACACTAGTTGATGTAAGTATTTTAAATCAAGAAAATATCAGAGGTCCTGCAGTTCTTCCCTTCTGTGGACCCAAGGGACCAGACAGGTTTCTTCGATGCTGGAAACCATAGTTCAAGGGAGATTCCTCCGACAGGTGCCTATGCCAGCTGGGGGATATCAACTTGCCCCTCCCCGCAGAAGTCCTGAAGAGGGCCAGAGGCACAGCGGCAGGTTCGTCTCAAAGGCTAGAGATGACTTGCTTCCTTCCTATGCTTCTTATTCCTCAGCCTCATCATCAATACACATTTGTAGGAATGATTGGAGAGGAGGGGAGCAAGTAGTTCTCTGAGGGCGTGCTGCTGGCTAGTAAGGAAAGTAATAGGTCAACCCAGATATGTGGCTCGCCTTATATTTCAGATTGACACTATTACAACAAATGTTTATGTTCTAAAGCCTTGTAATTTTCTTTGACTTCCTTGTATGTCCTATACTCAAGAGAGAGACAAGTTTTATCATTAACAAAATATATTTTTTCTTTCAAAGACTTATTCTGGATGAATCTAGTTTACTGTATTTTCCGTTTATCTCCTTTTTCCTTTGTTAGAAAAAGGTAATAAGAGATTGGAAAGAACAAAATAGGGATTCATAAGAAAACATAAAGCCAAAGGTAAAAAATAGAAGTTTAAATGTTTCCAACTATCGTTGTGGACGATGTTAGGCTGAGGCAAAACGGCAGCGCAGTCTGATCTTTAGAAACATTGTGCACGAGCATATGAAGAGTGCAGGTGAAGGGACGCTTCGATATCTGTGCGCCACTTCGAATTTTGAAATAATCAAAAAAATGAACGACCTAATTGCATTTGTGTGCTGATCGAAAAGATCAGACAGTCAGAAGACAAAGAGTCGCCACTGTTCCCCATAAAGCCGCAGTTTAGGGGAAGAGAAAGAAATGTTTGTCTTCACCTCCACTCGTGAAAAATTCTTCTTTCGCCTGTTCTGCTGCCAAGTCCGATCATGGGAGGAAGAGAGATCGACTGGGCCAAACTGGCAGAGTAGTTCCAGAGGGACTTTAGCTATCAGGAGAGTCTCCTGATGGAGCATGAAGTGCTTAACATGATAAGGGGGTTCAGCGAAAACCCCAGCCTGGTGATCATCCAGCCTACCGCTGACCTCCATTCAAATATACCTCTCGAAGGGGCAGTGTGTGTGTACCGTGTATAGGTGGAGTACAGGATGATGCTCTCGTCGCAACCGGAGTTTAGGGAGGACCTGAACTCTTACAAGATCGTGTCGACACAACTTTTCCCTAACACCATCGCATACATGTACTCCATCCTAAAACTGCTGCAGGCTCAGGAGATACCATGGAGCTTGACGTTGTTCAGTAGCCTCTTCAGCTGGATGGCAGTGCCGGGATGTGGAGGATGCCTGGCCCTGTGATCGAAGACAAGGAAGGCGATGTTCCGCAGGGCTAGTAGTTCTCACTCAGACTGGAGAGACTACTACTTCGTCGGAGGGGATTTGGGGATTCCTCTGGTGCCCAGAGTTTGCCCCCCCCAAGTTCATCGGAGATGCCAAGTGGATGGCTGGAGAGGGTACCTTGAAGAATCTGGAGAGGCTGAAGGGGCAGAACTGGCCCTTGAAGGATTTCCTCAAACATGTGAAGAATGACATATCCCTGCATGCCAAGGCACTGAGGTATGTCATCTTCTAGGAGGCAAATCCACCCCCTGGCATAGTTCTAATGAAGAGGGCTAGGAGAGGGCATCCTAAAGCCATCCAACTCAGTAAGGAGGTTACTGAAGAGGTGGAGGAGCAAGGAATAATAAAGGTTAATCTGTGGCGGAACCGCCGTCGACTTGGTATCATCCCCAAAGGATACGACAGATGACATGAGAACCTTGGCCAAGCTGTTTGAAGATGCAGGTAAGAGGATGGCAGCGGCCAAACCCAAGACGGTTCCCAAAAGTGATAACAAAAAGGGGATCATCATTAGGGAAGACAAAGGAGAGAAAAAGGCCATAGGGGAAGGCTTGGAGAAGAAAACGGAGGGGGAGACTGCAAGCCCCTGCCTGGGCCTAGTGCTCAGCAAGTCCCAAGAGGAAAAGGGGTCTTCCAGAGAACATGCTTCTAGAGTCTCCCGCAAAGAAGGGAAGGGTCCTGACAGAACAAAAAGGGACCGCCAGGGAGGAGCATGATTGGTAGCGAAGTGTAGAGCCCCCATTCAGTGTCAACTTTATCAGGGAATTCGGAGATGAAGGTTTGAAGGTTGTCGTGGGGACAATAGGGGAAGAAAGAAAGGTAACAATTGTCTCCCAGCAATCATCCGACCGAAGCAATGCCATCGAAGGGGATGTGAGTCTGGCCATGGGAGGAGGATTGGTGACCAGGGATCTGGAAGAGAATATGGAGAGATCTTCCATAACGGATGCTTATGCTGGTGTAGTCAACAGTGTGGCCATCATAAGGATTTCTCACACATTTCCCTTTCAATCCTCTGCAAGCTTACTTGTCTGAGATGCACTAACTCTATTTTGTTCATCAGGTATTTGCTCGTCTGCCTCTACTTTTGAATAGGGCTTTGAGGACAGAGGAGCAAGTGCTAGAACAAGGAGGCCAACTTCAGCGACAGACTGAGGAGATTGAGGCCATGAGGGTGCAACTTACTGTGAAATCTTCTAAGCGTGAAGCTCTACAGGAGGAGTTCATAGTCTACAAATATGCCATAGGCTTGCTGAGGGCAGATAATATAGCCCTGCAACAAAATCTGAATAAGGTCGCTAAAGACTAGGAGACTGTTGCTACAAGAAGATCTGCTGCAGCCGTAGAAGCCTATAAGACAAGCTTATAATGTAGAAAAGAGAAGTTAGACGGAATCAGGCAGGCCTGTGAAGGTCTTGGCCTCCACTTTAATGTGCAAGGGTAAGATCACTACAAATGACCTTATGGAAGTGGAGCCTATCGCATGCCTAGCCGATGATTCCATTTATAAAAGGATGGGTTGGACTTGAACGATGATTTTATCCATCAGATGTTTGATCTTTTGGATAAGGCCAAAGAAGACTAACTCGCTCCAATGTAAACAAACATGTAACCTCAATTTTGTAATATGAATATACATGAAAGAAAAGTTTTTCTTTGATACCTGTTTTTTATATCTGTAAGATAAGCATGTATCTTGAATAAATGCAAACTGTATTATATGAGATGTGTTTGAATTCTTGATTAAGCAGTCCAATTTAAAACACCAGTTTGCGAGAATGAGCTCCATAACAAGTTGAATCATACAGAGCACCTTTAGAGATCTCCTTAGTGTTTAAGAGGCATTGTCTGTCCAAGTGTCAAGAGAACTTGAACAGCTTGAGACATCATATATAGCATTTGGGCTTATAGGACGATTGATCTGAGAGTATTTAGAGCTTTGACCCTCAAACCACATTCTTTTATGTAGATGTGTGGAAAAATCACATAGTAATAATAGGAACCCAATTTAGGAGGAGTTATCTGACCCAATACCAAAAGAATGGATCATCTGAAACATCATGTCGATGTTTGTACCTGAGGCATGGGCTAACCTCCGTGAGAGGCTAATCTGGAGATCTATTTTGGAATCATGCCTCTTTGTAATCCTGCATAGGAAAGAAGTAATAACAGTTGTAGTGGAGATCCTGCCTAGGAGGAGTTATCTGATCTAATACCAAAAGGACAGATCATCTGAAACATCATAGTCGATGTTTGTACTTGAGGTATGGGCTGCCCTCCATTAGGGCAGATCCTAGTGGGAAGCGAAAGCACTCTGCTTAGGGGGGACTTGCGTCATAAGTAGATAATTGGGACTGCCCTAAGGTTACAAGCGAGCCTTATATCCTTCTGCTAGCTAGGTGGGCTTATGGAAGGGTTCCGAATGTCGGTGGGAGACCCCGCCTGCCAGGCGAAACTAGGCTCGGTGACCTTCGTATATGAAGCATGAGTATACAGACCATCATGTACGAAGTATGGAAACCTCAGGTATGATAGTTGAAGAGAGGCCAGAGTCATACCTGTCGCACGATGCTTGAATAAAAGATGAGCTGGCCATGCTTCAGATGATATGAATACCTCAATATAAATATTAATGTCGTAAGAATCCTAGAATATAAGATGTCCAAATAGATGAAAGAATCCAGGAAGAAAATATCCCATGAATATGTACAAATAATTTTTGGATGAATTGTACAAATGAATTCTGTGAAAAGAATGAGGATAGATTGCTGTTCTGATTCAAGCGTAGAACTTCTTCAGATCATCTCGGCTCCAAGTCTTGGGGAGTTGAGTACCTTCAGAGGTGATGAGATAATACGCATTAGGCCCAGCAATCTCGCGTACAATATATGGACCTTCCCAATTTGGTTCAAGCTTGGGAACCCCCAAATTATTGCCAGCAAGCAATTATCGTTTAAGCACCAGATCGCCCTGAGTGAAATCTCTGGGATTGAGCTTCCAGTTGAAGTATCGTTTGACCCAGTGTTTGTGTTCCAGGTGCTTTAGTGCAGCTATCAGTCTTCTTTGTTCTAGGAGGTCTAGGTCGATCCACTGTGAATCATCGTTCTCATTTATCCAGGTTTGCAAATCTTCGGGATCGAAGTTGACTGCAACCTCTACTCTGGGGGAGTAGTGTTCTTGCTCGACTGGTATAATAGCGTCCATCTCGAAGGACGGGGAGAAAGGAGATTCTTGGGTAACTTTGGACGGAGTTGTGATAAGACTAAAGAACGCCTGGTAGTTTGTCTGGCCAGAGGGTCTTGGCACCGTCTAGGTGCTTCTTTAAGATGTTCAGGATATTCTTGTTAGCAGCTTCCGCCTATCCGTTGGTATGAGGATGCCAAATAGATGCGTACTTAAGGTTGATCTGGTGTCTACCACAGAAGATACGAACCTGCTGATTGACAAATGGAGTACCATTATCTATAATAATCACTATGGGTACACTATATCTGCAGATGATGTTTGCCCATAGGAAATTTTTGACGTTCTGAGTAGTAGGTTGAGCAAGAGGTTTGACTTCTATCCACTTCGTAAAGTAGTTGACAGCGACCACTATCCACTTGTAACTCCTAATAGCAGTGGGCATTGGATCCAAAAAGTCAAACCCCCAAATAGCGAAAGGCAAAGATAAATTGATCGGCATGAGGTAGCTGGCCGGTTGTCTTTGCATGTCAGCATAGTATTAGCACTGAGAGCATTTTTCCACAAATATCTGAGCATCTTTGTGGATGTTAGGCCAGAAGAACCCCTGACATAAGATCCACATGACCAAGCTTCGGTCGCAAACGTGGGTTCCACACTCCCCTTGTGAACAACTTCCATGACTTCTTGTGCCTCTTCTGGTCTCATGCAATTAGTGAGGGGTCTGGTATAAGACCTTCTGTAAAGTTCTTCATTGATGAGGACGTATTTGATGCATTTGAGCTTCAATTTTTTTGCCTCTTGCCTGTTGTCAGGTTGAGTCCCATTCTTCAAGTAATCGAAGATCCTGTCCATCCAGTAGGGCGGACGCTCTTCAGAGTGAATCTCCATGCGCTCGCAGCTAGACTTTTCAAATAATTGATGTTGGCAGAGGTCGGGGAGCCCCACTTTTGCGAGTCGATCTACCACTTGGTTTTCTTCTCTAGGAATGTGCACCAAGGAGAACTCTCCGAACTGAGAGATCAAGGACTGGGTTAAAACACAATTAAATATTCTAATAGATCACTCAAAATGCTTGAACTTCACTTGAATTCAACGTAATTCGATGAATAATTGTAAAAATATCACTATTTAACTCAAATTCATTAATATGTCATAAATCAGACCCTAAAAGAGCCTATTCTCGTAAAATTAATCGATATACTGACAATTAGATGTGTAATTATAGGTATCACATTAAAACGCAATCAAATATCCCTAATAGATTGCCAAATATCAATTTTTGATTGAAATACATTAATATAGCTAACATTAGGTTTGTAATCAGAGTATTATATTAAAAAACCTTCATATAGACATGATCAAAGTCATATTGCAAATATTCTCTTTGAATATAATAAAAACTAATTGAATACTCTCACAATTGCTTGTATTCAGTTAAAATAACTTATTATGCAATGAATCATGCTCTAAATGCTTATACTCCCCTTAAATTCGATGTAATGCAATGAATAGCTGCAAAAATATCACTATTTAACTCAAATTTATTTATATCTCATAAATCAATACCTAAAAGTGTCTATTCTCCTAAAATTGATAGATATACTAACGAAAAGATCTATAATTGTAGGTATTACATTAAAACGCTATCAAATATCCCAAATAGATCGCCACATATTATTTTTCAACTAAAATACATCAATATAGTAAACATTAGGTCTGTAATCAGTGTATTATATTAAAAAATCTTCATATAGATAAACTTAAAGTCAAATTGTAAATATTCTCTTCAAATATAATAAAAACTAATTGAATATCCACAATATTGCTTGAATTCAGTTAAATTAACTTATTAAGCAATGAATCGTACTCTGAATGCTTATACTCCACTTGAATTCAATGTAATGCAACGAATAGCTGCAAAAATTTTACTATTCAACTCAAATTCATTGATATGTTATAAATCAGATCTTAAAAGTGCCTATTCTCTTAAAATTAATTGATATACTAATAAATAGATGTGTAATTATAAGTATTACATTAAAACACAATAAAATGCTCCTAATAAATCACCAAATATTAATTTTCGATTGAAATACATCAATATAGCAAACATTAGGTGTGTAATCAGAGTATTATGTTAAAAAACTTTCATATAAATAAGATTAAAGTCAAATTGCATATATTCTCTTTAAATATAATAAAAACTAACTGAATACTCACACAATTGCTTGTATTCAGTTAAAATAACTTAGTATGCAATGAATCGTACTCTAAATGCTTCTACTCCACTTGCATTCAACATAATACAATGAATAGCTGCAAAAATATCACTATTCAACTCTAATTCATTGATATGTCATAAATCAGACCCTAAAAGAGCCTATTCTCTTAAAATTAATCAATATACTAATAAATAGATATGTAATTATAGGTATTACATTACAACGCAATCAAATACCCCTAATAGATCGCTAAATATCAATTTTCGATTAAAATACATCAATATAACAAACATAAGGTGTGTATTAATGATATTATGTTAAAAAACCTTCATATAGACAAGATTAAAGTCAAATTGCATATATTCTCTTCAAATATAATAAAAACTAATTGAATACACACACAATTGCCTTTATTCAGTAAAAATAACTTATTATGCGATGAATAGTTTTTTTAAATGCTTGTACTCTACTTGAATTCAATGTAATGCAATGAATAGATGCAAAAATATCACTATTCAACTCAAATTCATTGATATGTCAGAAATCAGACCCTAAAAGAGCCTATTCTCTTAAAATTGATCGATATACTAATAAATAGATGTGTAATTATAAGTATTACATTAAAACACAATCAAATGCTCCTAATAGATCGCTAAATATCAATTTTCGATTAAAATACATCAATATAGCAAACATTAGGTGTGTAATGAGAGTATTATGTTAAAAAACCTTCATATAGATAAGATTAAAGTCAAATTGCATATATTCTCTTCAAATACAATAAAAACTAATTGAATACACACACAATTGCTTTATTTAGTTAAAATAACATATTATACAATGCATCATACTCTAAATGCTTGTACTCTACTGGAATTCAACATAATTCAATGAATAGCTGCAAGAACATCACTATTCAACTCAAATTCATTGATATGTCATAAATTAGACCCTAAAAGAGTCTATTCTCTTAAAATTAATCGATATACTAATAAATAGATGTGTAATTATAAGTATTACATTAAAATGCAATTAAATGTCCCAAATAGATTGTAAAATATCAATTTTTGATTTAAATATATCAATATAGTAAACATTAAGTTTATATAAGAGTATTATGTTAAAAAACTATTATATAGACAAGATCAAAGTCAAATTGTAAATATTCTCTTCGAATATAAAAAAAACTAGTCGAATACTTTCACAATTGCTTGTATTCAGTTAAAATAACTTATTGTGCACTAAATTGTACTCTAAATGCTTGTACTCTACTTGAATTCAATATAATGCAATGAATAGTAGCAAAAACATCACTATTTTAGTTAAATTTATTGATTTGTCATAAAACAGTCCCTACAAGTCCTTATTCTCTTAAAATTAATCGATATACTGATAAATAGATGTGTAATTATAGATATTATATTAAAATGCAATCAAATAATCCTAATAGATTGTCAAATAAAAATTTTAGATTGAAATACATCATTATAGCAAATATTAGGTGTGTAATCAGAGTATTATATTAAAAAATCTTCATATAGACAAGATTAAAGTCAAATTATATATATTCTCTTTAAATACAATAAAAATTAATTTAATACTCATATAATTGCTTGTATTCAGCTAAAGTAATTTATTTTGCAATGAATTATACTCAAAATGCTTGTACTTCACTTGAATTCAACGTAGTTCGTGAATAATTGTAAAAACATCATTATTTAACTCAAATTTATTAATATGTCATAAATCAGACCCTAAAAGAGCCTATTCTCGTAAAATTAATCGATATACTGACAAATAGATGTGTAATTATAGGTATCACATTAAAACGCAATCAAATGTCCCTAATAGATTGCCAAATATCAATTTTTGATTGAAATACATTAATATAGCTAACATTAGGCTTGTAATCAGAATATTATGTTAAAAAACCTTCATATAGACATGATCAAAGTCAAATTGCAAATATTCTCTTTGAATATAATAAAAACTAATTGAATACTCTCACAATTGCTTGTATTCAGTTAAAATAACTTGTTATGCAATGAATCGTACTCTAAATGCTTATACTCCCCTTAAATTCGATGTAATGCAATGAATAGCTGCAAAAATATCACTATTTAACTCAAATTTATTTATATCTCATAAATCAATTCCTAAAAGTGTCTATTCTCTTAAAATTGATTGATATACTAACAAAAAGATCTATAATTGTAGGTATTATATTAAAACGCTATCAAATATCCCAAATAGATCGCCACATATTATTTTTTGACTAAAATACATCAATATAACAAACATTAGGTCTGTAATCAGTGTATTATATTAAAAAATCTTCATATAGATAAAATTAAAGTCAAATTACAAATATTCTCTTCAAATATAATAAAAACTAATTGAATATCCACAATATTGCTTGAATTCAGTTAAAATAACTTATTAAGCAATGAATCTTACTCTAAATGCTTATACTCCAGTTGACTTCAATGTAATGCAATGAAAAGCTGCAAAAAGTTCACTATTCAACTCAAATTCATTGATATGTTATAAATCAGATCTTAAAAGTGCCTATTCTCTTAAAATTAATTGATATACTAATAAATAGATGTGTAATTATAAGTATTACATTAAAACGCAATAAAATGCTCCTAATAAATCGCCAAATATTAATTTTCGATTGAAATACTTCAATATAGCAAATATTAGGTGTGTAATCAGAGTATTATGTTAAAAAACATTCATATAAACAAGATTAAAGTCAAATTGCATATATTCTCTTTAAATATAATAAAAACTAACTGAATACTCACACAATTGCTTGTATTCAGTTAAAATAACTTATTATGCAATGAATCGTACTTTAAATGCTTCTACTCCACTTGCATTCAACATAATACAATGAATAGCTCCAAAAATATCACTATTCAACTCCAATTCATTGATATGTCATAAATCAAACCCTAAAAGAGCCTATTCTCTTAAAATTAATTAATATACTGATAAATAGATGTGTAGATAAAGGTATTACATTACAACACAATCAAATATCCCTAATAGATTGCTAAATATCAATTTTCGATTAAAATACATTAATATAACAAACATAAGGTGTGTATTAATGGTATTATGTTAAAAAACCTTTATATAGACAAGATTAAAGTCAAATTGCATATATTCTCTTCAAATACAACAAAAACTAATTGAATACACAAACAATTGCTTTTATTCAGTAAAAATAACTTATTATGCGATGAATAGTTTTTTAAATGCTTGTACTCTACTTGAATTCAACGTAATGAATTGAATAGATGCAAAAACATCACTATTCAACTCAAATTCATTGGTATGGCATAAATCAGACCCTAAAAGAGCCTATTCTCTTAAAATTGATCGATATACAGACAAATAGATGTGTAATTATTAGTATTTCATTAAAACGCAATCAAACGCCCCTAATAGATCGCTAAATATCATTTTTCGATTAAAATACATTAATATAGGAAACATTAGGTGTGTAATCATAGTATTATGTTAAAAAACCTTCATAAAGACAAGATTAAAGTCAAATTGCATATATTCTTTTCAAATACAACAAAAACTAATTGAATACACACACAATTGCTTTTATTCAGTTAAAATAACTTATTATGCAATGAATTGTACTTTAAATGCTTGTACTCCACTTGAATTCAACGTAATGCAATGAATAGCTGCAAAAATATCTCTATTCAACTTAAATTCATTGATATGTCATAAATCAGAACCTAAAAGAGTCTATTCTCTTAAAATTGATCGATATACTGACAAATAGATGTGTAATTAAAGGTATTACATTAAAACACAATCAAATGTCCGTAATAGATCGTCAAATATCAATTTTCGATTGAAATACGTCATTATACCAACTATTACATGTGTAATCAATGTATTATGTTAAAAAATCTTCATATAGACAAGATTAAAGTTAAATTGCATATATTCTCTTCAAAATTAATAAAACTAATTGAATACACACATAATTGCTTTTATTCTGTTAAAATAACTTATTACATAATGAATCGTACTTTAAATGCTTGTACTACTCTTGAATTCAATGTAATGCAATGAATAGCTGCAAAAATATCACTATTCAACTAAAATTCATTGATACGTCATAAATAAGACCATAAAAGAGCCTATTCTCTTAAAATTGAATAATATACCGACAAATAGATGTGTAATTATAGGTATTATATTAAAACGTAATCAAATGCCCGTAATAGATCGTCAAATATCAATTTTCAATTGAAATACATTATTATAGCAAATATTAGGTGTGTAATCATGGTATTATGTTAAAAAACCTTCATATAGACAAGATTAAAGTCAAATTGTATATATATTCTCTTCAAATATAATAAAAACTAATTGAATACACACACAATTGCTTTTATTCAGTTAAAATAACTTATTATGCAATGAATCATACTTTAAATGCTTGTACTCCACTTGAATTCAACGTAATATAATGAATTGCTGCAAAAAAATCACTATTCAACTTAAATTCATTGATATATCATAAATCAGATCTTAAAAGAGTAGGTCTCTTAAAATTGATCGATATACTGATAAATAGATGTGTAATTAAAAGTATTACATTAAAACGCAATCAAATGTCCGTAATAGATTGCCAAATATCAATTTTCGATTGAAATACGTCATTATAGCAAATATTAGGTGTGTAATCAGTGTATTATGTTAAAAAATGTTCATATAAACAAGATAAATGTTCATATAAACAAGATTAAAGTCAAATTGCATATATTCTCTTCAAAAATAATAAAAACTAATTGAATACACACACAATTGCTTTTATTCAGTTAAAAAAACTTATTATATAATGAATTAAATGCTTGTACTCCACTTGAATTCAGTATAATGCATTGAATAACTGTAAAAACATCGCTATTCAACTCAAATTCATTGATATGCCACAAATTAGACCCTAAAAGAGAGTATTCTCTTAAAATTGAATGATATACCGACAAATAGATGTGTAATTATAAGTATTATGTTAAAATATAATCAAATACCCTTAATAGATCGCCAAATATCAATTTTTGATTGAAATACGTCATTATAGCAAACATTAGGTGTGTAATCATGGTATTATGTTAAAAAATATTCATATAGATAAAATTAAAGTCAAATTGTATTTATTATCTTCAAATACAACAAAAACTAATTGAATACACACACAATTGCTTTTATTCAGTTAAAATAACTTATTATGCGATGAATAGTACTTTAAATGCTTGTATTCCACTTGAATTCAACGTAATGCAATGAATAGATGCAAAAACATCACTATTCAAGTCAAATGCATTGATATGTCATAAATAAGACCTTAAAAGAGCATATTATTGTCTATATGAAGGTTTTTTAACATAATACCATGATTACACACCTAATATTTGCTATAATGACGTATTTCAATCAAAAATTAATATTTGGCAATCTATTAAGGGCATTTGATTATGTTTTAATATAATACTTATAATTACACATCTATTTATTGGTATACCGTTCAATTTTTTCAGAATAGGCTCTTTTATGGTCTGATTTGTGGCTTATCAATGAATTTGAGTTGACTAGTGATGTTTTTACAGTTATTCAATGCATTAAGCTAAATTCAAGTGGAGTACAAGCATTTAGAGTACGATTTATTACATAATAAGTTATTTTAACCGAATAAAAGTAATTGTGTATGTATTCAATTAGTTTTTATTATTTTTGAAGAGAATATATGTAATTTGACTTAAATCTTGTCAATATGAAGATTTTTTAACATAATACACTGATTACACACCTAATATTTGCTATAATGACGTATTTCAATCGAAAATTGATATTTAGCGATCTTTTACAGACATTTAATTGCGTTTTATTGTAATACCTTTAATTACACAACTATTTATCAGTATATCGATCAATTTTAAGAGAATGAGCTCTTTTAGGATATGATTTATGACATATAAATGAATTTAAGTTGAATGTGAGGTTTTTGGAGCTATTTATTACATTACGTTGAATTCAAGTGGAGTACAAGCATTTAAAGTACGATTCAATATATAATAAGTTATTTTATCTGAATAAAAGTAATTGTGTGTGTATTCAATTAGTTTTTATTATTTTTGAAGAGAATATATAAAATTTGACTTTAATCTTGTCGATATGAAGATTTTTTAACATAATACACTAATTACACACCTAATATTTACTATAATGACGTATTTCAATCGAAAATTGATATTTGGCGATCTATTACGGACATTTGATTGTGTTTTAATGTAATACCGATAATTATATATCTATTTGTAAGTATATCGATCAATTTTAAGAGAATATGCTCTTTTAGGATCTGATTTAAGACATATCAATGAATTTAAGTTGAATTATGATGTTTTTGCAGCTATTCATTGCATTACGTTGAATTTAAGTGGAGTACAAGTATTTAAAGTATGATTTATTGCATAATAAGTTATTTTAATTGAATAAAAGCAATTGTGTGTGTATTCAATTAGTTTTATTGTATTTGAAGAGAATATATGCAATTTGACTTTAATCTTGTTTTTATGAAGGTTTTTTAATATAATACTCTGATTACACACCTAATGTTTGCTATCGTGATGTATTTTAATCGAAAATTAATATTTAGAGATCTATTAGGGGGATTTGATTGTGTTTTAATTTAATACCTATAGTTATACATCTATTTGTCAGTATATCGATAAATTTTAAGAGAATAAGATCTTTTAGGGTTTGATTTATGATTTATCAATGAATTTGAGTTGAATAGTAATGTTTTTGCATCTATTCATTGCATTACGTTGAATTCAAGTGGAGTACAAGCATTTAAAGTACGATTCATTGCATAATAAGTTATTTTAACTGAATAAAAGCAATTATGTGTGTATTCGATTAGTTTTTGTTGCATTTAAAGAGAATATATGCAATTTCACTTTAATCTTGTCTTTATGAAAGATTTTTAACATAATACTCTGATTACACACCTAATATTTGCTATATTAATGTATTTTAAACGAAAATTGATATTTAGCGATCTATTAGGGGGATTTGATTGCGTTTTAATGTAATACCTATAATTACATATCTATTTATCAGTATATCGATCAATTTTAAGTGAATAGGCTCTTTTGGGATCTGATTTATGACATATCAATGAATTTGAGTTGAATAGTGATATTTTTGCATCTATTCATTGTATAACGTTGAATTTAAGTGGGGTACAAGCATTTAAAGTACTATTCATCGCATAATAAGTTATTTTAACAGAATAAAAGCAATTGTGTGTGTATTCAATTAGTTTTTGGTGTATTTGAAGAGAATATATGCAATTTGACTTTAATCTTATCTATATGAAGGTTTTTTAACATAATACGATGATTACACACCTAATGTTTGCTATATTGATGTATTTTAATCGAAAATTGATATTTAGCGATCTATTAGGGGCATTTGATTGCGTTTTAATGAAATACCTATAATAACACATCTATTTATCAGAATATCGATCTATTTTCTGAGAATAGGCTCTTGTAGGGTCTGATTTATGATATATCAATGAATTTGAGTTGAATAGTGATGTTTTTGCATCTATTCATTGCACTACGTTGAATTCAAGTGGAGTACAAACATTTAAAGTACTATTCATCGCATAATAAGTTAGTTTAACTGAATAAAAGCAATTTTGTGTGTATTCAATTAGTTTTTGGTGTATTTGAAGAGACTATATGCAATTTGAGTTTAATCTTGTCTATATGAAGGTTTTTTAACATAATACTTTGATTACACACCTAATTTTTGCTATATTGATGTATTTTAATCGAAAATTGATATTTAGCAATCTATTAGGGGCATTTGATTGCGTTTTAATGAAATACCTATAATGACACATCTATTTGTCAGTATATCAATCAATTTTAAGAGAATAGGCTCTTTTAGGGTCTGATTTATGACATGTTAATGAATTTGCGTTGAATAGTGATGTTTTTGCATCTATTCATTGCATTACGTTGAATTCAAGTGGTGTTCAAGCATTTAAAGTACTATTCATTACATAATAAGTTATTTTAACTGAATAAAAGCAATTGTGTTTGTATTCAAATAGTTTTTGTTGTATTTGAAGAGAATATATATGCAAATTGACTTTAATCTTGTCTATATGAAGGTTGTTTAACATAATACCATGATTACACACTTAATGTTTGCTATAATAACGTATTTCAATTGAAAATTGATATTTGACGATCTACTACGGGCATTAGATTACGTTTTAATATAATACTTATAATTACACATCTATTTATCGGTATATCGTTCAATTTTAAGAGAATATGCTCTTTTAGGGTCTGATTTATGGCATATCAATGAATTTGAGTTGGAAAGTTATGTTTTTACAGTTATTCAAAGCATTATGCTGACTTCAAGTTGAGTACAAGGATTTATAGTACGATTCATTATATAATATGTTATTTTAACTGAGTAAAAGCAATTGTGTGTGTATTCAATTAGTTTTTGTTATTTTTGAAGAGAATATATGCAATTTGACTTTAATCTTATCTATATGAAGATTTTTTAACATAATACACTGATTACACAACTAATATTTGCTATAATAATGTATTTCAATCGAAAATTGATATTTGGCGATCTATTACAGACATTTGATTGCATTTTAATGTAATACCTATAAAGAATAGGCTCTTTATAGAGTCTAATTTATGACATATCAATGAATTTAAGTTGAATAGTGATGTTTTTGCAGCTATTTATTGCGTTACGTTGAATTTAAGTGGAGTAGCAGCATTTAAAGTACGATTTATTGCATAATATGTTATTTTAACTGAATAAAAGCAATTGTGTGTATATTCAATTTATTTTTATTGTATTTGAAAAGAATATATGCAATTTGACCTTAATCTTATTTTTATGAAGGTTTTTTAACATAATACCATGATTACACACCTAATGTTTGCTATATTGATGCATTTTAAACGAAAATTGATTTTTAGCGATCTATTAGGGGCATTTGATTGCGTTTTAATGTAATACCTATAATTACACATCTATTTATCAGAATATCAATCAATTTTTAGAGAATAGGCTCTTTTAGGGTCTGATTTATGACATATCAATGAATTTGAGTTGAATAGTGATGTTTTTGCATTTATTCATTGCACTACGTTGAATTCAAGTGGAGTACAAACATTTAAAGTACTATTCATCGCATAATAAGTTATTTTAACTGAATAAAAGCAATTGTGTGTGTATTCAATTAGTTTTT
>JAEMOT010003663.1:4015-15927 GCA_019297695.1 Apostasia ramifera
GCTGACCGACCGGTGGACGTAGGGGATTTCCTCCCTGAACCACCTTAAATCTCTGTGTGTTTTTCTGGTTGCTTCGGACTAAATCTTCTCCCTGAGTCTTCATTAACGGGTTCGCCCCTCTCTTGCGCGCCGCCGTCTCCCGGAACTCTCTTTCTTTGGTGTTTCTCGGGATCCACACATCCTACGTCAACAATTAGATAAAAGGTAAGCAAAATATGCATGTGTGGAATCTAAGATCATATCGCGTTGAAATTCGACGCATTTACGGACCTACTTGTGATTCAAACTAAAATCGAATTTTAAAATCTTGGAACGACCTCATTTGGTTCGAGGGAAGTTTTTTGCCCAACACAAATTTCAACTATAAAAATCAACTTTATTTCACATCTAATACAAATATGAATATTAGAATTGAAAGTATTTTACATTTTATAGACTTTCTAATAATAAAATAAAATTTTTTTCTATTAAATTTAAAAAATAAAATAATTCTTTTTATTTAAAAAAAAAAATTTAAACCAAAGGAGGTAGTCAAATTAGTAAATCGAATTTTAAAATATTGGGGTAAAATAGTCAAACAACTAATTTGCAGCCCTACTCGTCAAGATTCCCCACAAAGATGCCTCAGCGGCTCCTGCACGAAAGTACAAGTCCGAAAAGACAAATTGCCCCTCCCCTTTTCCTTAAATACCTCCCTACCCCTCTTTTCCTTTTCTTCCTCATTTCCCTCTCTCTCACACACGCTCTCAGCAATGGAGATCCACTTCCAACGGCAACAACCCATTGCGCCGCTAAAACCCAAATCCAGAGGACGCGGTGGCGGCGGCGGTTGTGGCAGGAGCAATTTCGTCGGAGTCCGGCAGCGGCCGTCGGGAAAATGGGTGGCCGAGATCAAAGACAGTACGCGGAAGATACGAATCTGGCTCGGGACCTTCCGGACAGCGGAGGAAGCAGCCCGCGCCTACGACGAGGCCGCCCGCCTCCTCCGCGGCTCCAACACCCGAACAAACTTCGCCGCCTGCCGCGCCTGCCGCTCGTCCCCGCCGGCCTCCGCATGCTCCCCCGTCGCCGCAAGGATCGAAAAGCTTCTTCTCCGCAAGCAGCAGGCCAGAGAATCCCCGGCCATCCTCCCGCCCTCCTCCACCACCTTCACTTCCAGTCCTACTACCTCAACCTCCGCCGACACCGCCGAGAGATCCGGCAGCAGCCAAGGCTCGCCGGCGACCAGTTACGGCGACGGCTTCGAGCTCGGCTGGTCGGCGGTTCCGGAACCTTCATGGGACTTCGACTTCGGTTGGTTCGACATGACCAACGAGCTGAGCGCTGGCTTCTGCTTAACGGAGATGACCGCTGCCACTGCCGGCGAGGTGTCGGAGTTCGAGAGGCAGTTGTCGGCGTCTCTCTGCCCTGTCAACGGAGTCCGGGAGTGCTTCGAGGCGGTGCAAGATCCGATGTGGGATCTCCCTCCGCCTCTCCAGCTTCGCCGGAGCGCATGAGATTGTTCTCATTGCCTAGAAGAAAAGAGCTTGATTGAATATCAAAGTGAACAATTTTGGTGGATTAGATTAAAAAAGCACAAATATTAAAGATTTTTTTTTTTAATAATTTAGGCTAGTAATAGCCTAAAATTTATAATTAATTTTAATAATAATTAAAATCTTAATTTTATTTAAAAAATATTTATAATTTATTTTATATAAATTACAATATTAAATAATTATTTTATTTTACATTCAATATAATTTTTAATATAACAAACTCAATTAATTTCGTATCATATAAATTTTTAAAAATTATTAATTTTTTTTTATTCTATTATCAGACATGGAGAATTTAACTAATAGGTTCTTACTTATAGTTTACTAATAATTATATTTTCATCTATATTTTTTAAAATTTTATAATTAAATTTTTAATTAAAAATATAGTGTATTATTAGATACTTATTTTGTTTTATTTTTAAATCACTATTTATATTTTAAAAATTTAAGTAAAGAATTTAAAAAAAAATAAAAAAACTTAAGAGAAATTTTATAAAAAAAATGAGCTAAATTATAATTATAAGTAAACTCTAGGAGCATTAATTTGCATTTAGTGTCTGAGTGACATCATTTAAGATGAATAATATTAATGTTTAGATAAGGATTGAGCAAGGTGGACTTGTTTACTTTTGCAATATAAATTAAGATAAATTACGCTCAAATTTTTGAATTTATGATAAAAAAAATATATGAATTTATAATTTTAAAAATTTAATATTTAGTACTTTAAATAAAATATATATCAAATATGTCTATTTTTTAATATTATAATTTTATAAAATATTCAAAATATTTTTATCTCTTCTCTCATCTTCCTTTTTCCTCTCTTTTTTTGTTTGAAAATTGGCGGGAGGGGTTGGCTAACCCACCACACCCTCCCCCATCTCTTTCCCTCTCACCTCTCGCCCCCTCCCACTCTCCTTGTCGCCAGTCATGCAGCCTCACATGATCGGGAGCAGTCATCCACTAGCCACCCTCCCACAAGTCACATGCGGAGAGAGAGAGATTGAAAGAAGACGGTGGGAGGGAGAGAGAGAGATGGGGGCGGGTAGGCTGACACTCTTGTTCTTTGCTTATCAGCTTTAGTGAGAGAGAGAGGAGGTCAGACAGAAGAGAGAAAGATGTTTTTAATATTTTATATAATTTTAATATTTAAAAAATTAAAAGTACCAAATTGATATATATATATATATATGTATACATATGATTTAGATATTTAGATATTAAATTTTTTAAAATTATAAATTTATGTGATATCATGCCATAAATATAAAGACTCGTAGGTAATTTATTTATAAATTAATTGACATGACTGAATCTTCTAATCTGGAAATTAATCAACTATTTAAAACTAAAATAAAATTAAAAGAAGTTTGGCTGATTTGCTTTAAAGGGAGTTTGATTTAATATTATCTTAGATCATGTCATGTTATTTAAAGATGAACATTATTTGATTTAATTATATGTATAAATAATATTTTATAAAATTATAAAATTATTAATTAAAAAAAAATATGTAAATATTATATTATTTAAATTACATGATATAACACTAAGGTAATAATGAACTTATTTTTATTATTCATCTAAATTTTATTTCAGTGATTTTAGAAAGGAAAAAGCAATCCTGCATCTTTGGTGAATAGTAAACAGATGGTAATGAATGATAGGACAAATTACGCACAAGTACCTGAGTTTAAAGCTTAATATCGCGCAGATGCATATATTTTAAAATTATAATATCGAGTCCCTGAGTTTTAATAAATATCAAATGGGTCCTTTTTTAATTTTGTTTATAATTATAATTTTTTAAAATTACCATTTTACCCCTGCCCCTCTCTCTCCTCCCGATCCCGCGCACGCGCGCGGGCCGCGCTGACGCCGGTGGGTCGCNGAATTGCAGAGGTAAAACGGTAATTTTAAAAAACTTTTAATAATAAAAAAAAGAAAAAAGACCCATTTGATAATTAATTAAAATTCAGGGATTTCGATGTTATAATTTAAAAAATATGAACCTGCACAATATTAAGCGTTAAACTCAAGAACCTGGGCGAATTTGCCGTAAATGATAAGATAAATTACATCTAAACCTATGATGCTTGAATCAATGATGTTGCAAATTAGTTTTAACTTTTAAAAAATTTCGATTTTGACTCCGAGAGAGTATAAAAATACTTTAGTTTTAGTCGCCCTAATCTCATTTTCTTATTAACATTTTTTGATAAAAAATATAAATTTACTTTTTTATTAAAACTTTAAAAATAAAAAATTTAATTATTATTTTTGACTATTTTGCATATTTGTGTATTTTATATGTCTATTATATGCCTTTATTATCACCATTTTTTAAAAATAAAAATCTAAAATTAACTTCCCCCATCTTGCTTTTCAAGTCCAATAGTTTAAAACTAAAAAATAAATCTTCATTTTTCAAAATTATATGTTAAAAATCAAAAATAAAAAATAACGATTCAAAATAATCTTATAACATAATTATAAACGATAATACTTTATTAAGATTTTTAAAACTTTTATTAATTTGTAATATCATTTTGACCTAGCGGCCAAATGCAATTTAACCTATTGATAGGCTAAAAGTAACAAGAAATATAAAGAACTGGAACATAGTTTACCACGTCATCATTTTTTTGCCTATTGATAGGCTAAAAGTACTGGGCTCAAAAATTTATATGTCGACTACGGTAACTTGGATCGACAAAAAGGTAAACATTTTCATGTTTACCTCTCCACCTGGATACCAAGAATAACTGACATATAACATGAAATCACTTTGAGATTAATCAGGCCTTTATTTTTTTTTTAAATTATCAAAAACATCATCATTGCCCATATTTCAGAAGTGGAAAACCCAGAATATAAACATTAAATGAGACTAAAAAAAAGTAGACTTACTAGAAAGCCGCTAGAGTAAAGCAATTAGGAGAAAATGCTGAAACTTGGAGGCACAGGTAAGATAACCATCCAAATTCAGCAATAAATAGGGAACTAAGGACAGAACAGACCAAAAAAACAGCCAAAGCATAATGAACATAATTTGGAATAACATAGTGGAGATAAGAGCTCTCATTTTAAACAATGACAAAAGAGGAACATGACATAAATTATGAAGTAACATGGCAATGAATCATGTAACATGGGTTATATAAGACAAAGTCCACCTAATAAGCATGGTAACATGGCTATGCCTCATAGCAAGAATACTAGCAAAATGATAATCAATAAAATTGATTAATAATGACAATGAGAACATGGGTAACATGACACAAAGCCAAGTCATCACACTGCATAAGCAGCACTCAACCCTCATAAAAACAGAGGGCAAAATCGCAGGTAAACAGTACAGAACCAAGAAATGCAGAGCCATTGCAGCAGCCACAAAAAAAAAAGTTAGACAAGTGTACAACCATTGCAGCAGGTGTGAAATTAAAAACAAAAAAAAATGTTAGAATGAGCAGCATGAATTTCAGGTAGAACACAAAAAAAAAAAACCACAAAATCACAAAACCAAGTAGGAAACAGTGGAAAACAGCACAGAATCGAGAATGACAAACAGCACAGAACCAAGAAAAGCAGAGAGAATGACCATGCAGCAGGTAAGAAATGAAAAAAAAAATGGTAAGAATGGGCGGCAGAAATTCCAGGCAGAACAAAAAAAAAAAATCCACCAAATCACAAAACCAGATAGGAAACCCAGCGGAAAACAGTACAGAACTGCAGAATGACAATCAGCACAAGAGAAGGCCGCTGAGTTTGTTAACACAGGGGTAAAGGTTATGCGTTATAACGTGTTTGGTGGGTTAGCAGGGTTAACTTGTCCAAACGGCCCCTAAATGATGTACATCATCCTCGCCCAAGGTTTCGACGATGCCGTCAGGACCTCCATCTTCTCTCGCCGGTGGTGACATCTCTGGTCCTCCAACTCCGTCCTAAGCTTCAACGACGAAGCAGAGACGTTTTACATCTTCGTCACCGCTGTCGATAAATGCCTCCGACTCTGCTCGGGCTCCGAGAAGCTCACCTCCCTCGCCGTCTCTCTCTCCCCGGAACATCCCTGTATGCCCTTCATCCTTGATTCTCTGAAAGTCATGGGTTGGATCCGGTCTTGTCAAGGTTCCACGATCTTTGCTTCTCTGCTGATCGATCCGCTCTTTCAACCTCATTTGCTGCAGTCTCGGCGCCTTGCCTTCCCGCTGGGCAACTGCTTCCCTTCATTAAAGACTCTCGTTCTCCAGTCTGTTACTGACTATGTTGACTCGATTATGGCTGTCTTTTCAGTTTGCCCCTCCATTACCACTCTGTCGCTTGGGAACTACACTCATGATTTAGAAGTTGCTGAATGCTTCGAAGTTGGTGATAACTGTTCATTGGTGATATAACATGTTCCAAGTCTAAGGTTTCTTTGGTTAGGCGGCGACCTCTCCATTTAGAAGTTTGTCGAGGTTCATTCTGGGATTCAGAAGGCCACACTGTTTCGTATGAATACCCGGGCATTCGGAGACCGCGGGAGCTGGCGACGCGCCCTTTCTGGAATTTCTCTGGCGAGGTTTCTCTCTGTTAACCATTGGTTCTTCCAGGTTGGCAAAACTATTGTTGCACAAGTTGTCAGATCTTAATTGATATTCTTTGAAGATTTAAATGCATACCCTGAATCTTATCCAGTTACGCATTGAACTCTCAAAGAACTCTCTATTCTCTCAAGTACCTCACATAAGTTTCTTCTGTTACTACCGTTTAACTCTGCAGTTTACCCCTCCAATCCACAGGTCTAAATTTGCTAGATGGATATATCAGGATGGGAGTGAATTGCAACAAATGACGTGTTCAGCAAGTAGGGGAGGGGCGCCGGTGGAAAATGTTGGACGAGGTTTGCAATTGAATGGAATGAAGATATTCTTTTAGGTGTGCATCGTTGGGCAACCAGAAGGTTTAATATGTTGTATTAGAGAATTGGGAGGTCTGCAGGTAATTGCAATACTCTGTGCGTCACATATATATATTGGGCATGAATTTGGAGGTATGTTTGTAAATTTTCCTTATTCTTGTGGAAAATTCTAATGGTTCTTTTCTTTCCTTTCTCCAAGTTCTTACTCAGTGAAGACATTGATTGCAAACGGAGGTAACTGTTTTTCAAGAATCTCAGGGGACTTCATTATTGTTGTGGATCTCTAAGCCTTTTTGTTCTGTCCTCCAATCTTCATTTTGCTTTTGTCTGCAAGAACTGTACGTGCATGTGAGCTTTTGGTGATTTTTTGCTTTTAGTTGATTAATATTGTTGATAAGCTCTTACATGGATACTTGTTTCCCTTAGAATTACATCTTTAACTCAAAAGTTTCGTCTTTTACTCACAGCCATCTATTAGTTAATTTTGGTTAAATCTCTAATCTTTTTTTTAGAACTTATGAATAAGTCTTTTAAATACAACCATTCATTACTTTTTGTTAAATCTCTGAACTTTCATTTTACTGGTTTGACATAGAAATAAATCAACATTTCAGCAGACTCTAGGATCTCTTTTTAGAGAAATCCCCCAACGTAGGCTGATGTAGTAGCTCAAACCAAGAGCAAGCAATACCAACCAAGCAAGAATCAAAAGCATAAAAGGTGACCGGAGTTTTAAATGTAAACCCTTTGAATGGGGAATATTCATTTTGAATATAATATAGATTGAATATAAATATTTTGTTAAATGTATCTGTATTCTATGTGTATCTATAGATCAATCTCTTAAATATATATAGGAAAAATCTGTATACATATTATTATACTGATATCAAGTCGATCATGAGTTGAATCTATTTTATTTCGAACGAGTTGACTGCGAAACATCAAAAATTGAGTCGAGTTACAATGGAGTAAAATGTGAGTGAGTTTCGAGTATTTTGCTCACTCTTACTTATGTGTGTGGGTATTGTAACTTGTAAGCTGCTATGATAATGACTAAGGATGGACTAAGTAGTTTGATCTGCTATGTGAGCTTAACCAAAGGAAAACATAATTTTTGGTTTGGGTGGGGGTTGGTGTTAGGTTGGTGGGTGGTGAATCATGAGTACTAATAGGTGAGAAAAAAATGCGATAGAGATTGCATTGACGAATAATAATTAAACGGAGAAGAGCTTCACAGGGTTGATGTTTAGTTAATGAGAATATCATTAAAAACTGCTCTATCAACAAAAGTTGTTCTTAAAGTAGACTCGAGATGTTACGTGGATCAAATTGACATATTTTGCAATGGTTTTGTGAAGTAGTGGAAAGCACATAGAATTATCTATAGGAACAGTTTTTTAAAACTTATTCGATACATATCTAATGAGTTCTCTTGTTGTTCACTTCAAATTACCATATACAAATTTCAGGGTAACGCTTCTGGTGGTGAGCGTGCTCAACTAACTGGAAAGCTTGCTAATGTTTTGATTGATTCAGCTTGGATGATCATTAACATGGAGTCTTTGCTTCCCAATCAGCCTCCCTTTGGTAAGTACATTTTTAAAGCTTCTTGTAGTGATTGGGTAGCAACAGTAACATAATGTTTGTTTTACTTATTCGTTATAAATCTACTAAATTTAATCGTTATATTAATGCTTATTATATATAGATTTGATTATATTTAAAATGTCATAGTATATTTTATTTGTGCAAAATCATAATTTTTTTTAGGAATAATTATCTACATGCCACACAATTTAGTTTTATTTATGCCTTACCCATTCATTCTTAGTTAATTACGCCATGCACACTCAAAACATTATAAAATTTTACATACACATATTTTAACTTATTTCTATTATAATGAGTAATCATAATTTTTCAATAACCTAATTATAATTAAATTACAAAAAATTTGAGCCGTTCATCATATTATTTTAAGGATATTTAAATATATTTTGAGTGAAAATCCTAAAACCTTAATGTTTAGGTGGCGACAAAGGAAGAAGAGATCTGCGACGTGAGTTGATTTTAGGACAAATCAGCGTTTTAGTGTGGTATTGAGGAAGAGAAAAATATATACCATTAAGAGTAAAAATATAATTTTAATGATTTACTAACAGAATTTTTTTTTTCAAATAGATTTTAATTAAGTTTTAACTCAAATGTGTGTATGTAAGATTTTGTAATGTTTTGAGTGTGCATAGTGTAATTAATTTAGAATGGATGAGTAAGATATAAATAAAACTAAATTGTGTGGCATGTAGGTAATTATCCTTTTTTTATATATTATTTTCTGATGGAGAACAAAAAATATGAAATATAATATTTTCATACATTAAATTTAAATAACAATGTTATTGAGTAAAAATTCAAAATGTTTTATACACCGATCATCACCTAAGGCTCTTACTATTAAAATTTGATCGTCTATCAGCTCTTGAGCTATATGATCACGAAGTTTTATCATATATCTTCTATTTTTTCCTATCCTCAACAATAATGGTTTTCTAATAGTTGTATTTGTTGGTATTTGCTTACGAGTTTTTAGTTTGATAATCATATACTTCTGCATAGATGAAATTCTTATCTTAGTCGCATTATTTACCATGGTTGCAACAATTATTGCTCAAATAGATAATTAGATATATTCTTCAAAATTTTTTATTTTTTTATGCACACCAAAGCTTCTCTCAATGACATTACTACGCAATGAAGAGTGTTGATATTTGAACAACTCATATGATCTTTGTGGTAGTTGACTACGCCTACACCAGTTTGATAAATGATATGTTCCAAGTATGTATGACACCGAAAAATCACAACGTAATGGATATCCAGAATTAACTTAATAATATTTTTCTTATCATTAAAAATGAATAAATATTCTAGTAAATTGTAAAATATAGACAAAATAATAGATCATTTATGCGAGAGGCATTAGGAATTTGTATAATGGATCTCTAATTGCACGTTTAAAAATCCTAGAATTATGAGCTATTTTCTCCCACCTTGCCCAAATATAAGTAAAGCACATGTTAAAATTACAAGCAGCTATCACATTCTACATTAAGTACTTTCCTTCTCTCGCAATGTATGCAACTTGCTCTTTTAACGGTACACTTGCAAACATATGAGTAGCATCTAATGCATCAATGCAGTTGTGCAATTGATTTATCAAAGCAATAAAGTGATATTATATAAATAATAATCATAAAAATAATGCAAAATTTATTTACAATTAATAATATACATAAGTAAATGATCAACATAAATAATTAATAATTAAGAATTCAATGCAAACATAAACAATTAACACCAACATAAATAATTCAAGAGCTAAAAAAAAGTCAATAAAAAAAATTCAAAGGTTCAAGATGCAACAACAAAATGGCAATCTGAAGTAAAATATCTTGGAATGACGTAAATCTATGGCTCTTCTCATACTCTTTCTTAATGAAACACATGTTGAGTGGATGTTCCAAATGTATAAAAAAATTTCTTTTTTGTTATCTTGCACTAAGTCAACAGAAAACTAATATAAATCTGTCATTCTCAAACAATATAATACTATGGAGACGATCCAGTGCATTTGAAATAGTTCATGTAGCCTTACCGGTTGAGACCCTAGATTACACCGCATTTAGTAATGACTATATTTGTAAGCTGTTGAGAACTACTAGTATTATATCTTTTTGTTTATTTTGAGTTCTTTTTCTTTTGAAATTTTCAGATTTGTAGTTCTCTTGCCAGTCAATGATAGTAGTGGCCTAACTTCTTCCAGTAGTGTTTGACTTAGTGAATTTACCGTTTCTTATTTATTTGAATCTTCTTTATCTTCTTCTTTCATATCTGAAGGCATTTCTCTAAGACCAGGACCACAACAATAATCATCAGTAGCAACAATACTCAGGTACATCGTATCTAACTTCAATTCCAGCTCTGAGTTAATGCCATTATTCTTAAACTTTTTTACTTGGGAAATACCTAAAAATATTGTGAGAGATAATATTCATATTATGCAATAAAAATATAAAGCACACAAGATAAAATTTAATTACAATCATACTTTAAGTTTTTCATTCCACCACTCATTAGAAGCATCAATTGTTTGCGTCACCCGAGGCCAGTTGCTCCATGCTTAGGCCTTATTTGGTTGGAAGCCACTTTGGTCATGACCACGATCAAAAATGGTCTTCAATAATTTTATTAAATTTTTTTTATCCGCAATACATAAATTCTAATATAAAAATTTTACTTTATATCACATTCTACACAATATTTAATATATAACACATAATTTATTATTATTATTTTTTAATAAAACGGTTAGAAGCCATTTTGGCTATAGCTTAGCCTCTAACCAAACTGGGCCTTAAGATCACGCCATAATTTTCAATCTCTTTTTAGGAGGTCCTATTTGTTCTTCAGTTGAATACGATTATACTTCTTCCTAGTCTTTTCAAAAAAGGCGGCACTCACATTATTCCAACCAACCTTATTTAGGTGGGTACTCGAGCAATTTTCTCCTTTTATTTCTATAATATATAGATCACAGCATATAACGATGTAATTATTTGTCCATTTTTTCTACATTTTGTTCAAACTCTTAAAAACAAAGTGATTATGATATATTAGAATTATATTGTAATACTTTGCGAATGATTCCATTAAGGACAAAGCGAATATTATTTTGTGATTTACATTATTTGTAATAGGGAGAGAGAGGAGAGAGAAAGGAGTGAGGGAATTGAGGAGAGAGAGAGAGAGAGAAAAAGATGAATTTAAAAAAAAAATAATATTAAAATATATAAAAAAATAAATAATATATTATGTGTAACACAAAAATTTATATGTTGAAATCTTAAAATTATAAATTTACGTAATGTTTTAAATTCAACGATTAGAATATAATTATGCATCAATTAGTTAGTACGTAATTATCATTTGCATTATTATTATTTTTTATAATTATTATTTAGTATTTAAAGAAAGATGATAATTAACTTAAATTTGAAAATAATATTTATCTTATCTTTATCTATTAATTATTTGTTAACAAAATTTTATACATTTAATATTTGATTTGATTTTGTCAGAAGTCGAATTTCAAAAATTTTAAAAATTTGTTACAACCGAAAGCTTATTAATATATGTAATAATGATTTATTCTAATTTATTCTAATATTTAAATAATTGTGTATAAGTTAATTAGTACATAATTATCATTATTCATTTTTATTATAGTTGTAGTTATTATTTAGGTCATGTTTATTAGTTTAAAAAATAATAATAATAATAATAAATAAATTATTTTAATTATTCTACACAAATTTAATATAAAAAATAATATTTTACTTCACATACTTAATAATTTTTAATAAAAATATAAATTTTATTTCACATCTTAGATCAAAATATTCGAT